>JAPXFY010000581.1:0-53136 GCA_030674185.1 Monoplex corrugatus
CTTTTTTCCCCTTCCTTTTTTTTTTTGGGGTTTTTCCCCAAAAGGGTTGGGGGTAGGGCCATTCTGTTTTTTTTTGGGGATCCCAAAACCCCCCCCTTTTGAGGTCATTGAGCCCCAAAAGGAGTTAGCCCCAAAATTTTGGGGAGACACACACAGTTTCCAAAAAGGGGGATGCAAACCTAGCATTGACTTTTCCTACGGGGCATACAGACTTTTCACGGTTTTATGTAAAGACATGGATGACTGACAAAATTTTAAAAAAATTAATGAAAATAAGACGAAGCTTTTTTGGTTTTTCGGGTTTCCCTTTTAACTATAATCCCCCCCCTTTTTCCCCTTCTATCATTTTTGGGCCTTTTTTTGACATCTCTTTCTGCCCAAAAAACTAGGAACTTGGGTTTTTATTTTGATCTTCTCTCCCCAAAAGAAAGATCACTTTTTCCCAAAATCTCCCACTTTTTATTTTAAATTTGGGGAAAAGGGGTTGGTTTTATCAGAAACTTTTCATTTTAGATGCCACCAAATTTTTTTTTACTTCCTGATTCTGTCGAGACTTTTACTAAAAATCTCTCCTCATGGGGGGGGCCCCAACAAGTTCTCTATCCAAAAAAGGAAAGTTCAAAATTCACTGCACGCCTTATTTTTAAAGGGGGATCCCGTCAAAAAACCCTTTCACCCCCTTTTTTTTTACCAACTGCCGGTTCCCAAAAAATCCAGAAAAAATTTTTAAATAAAAGGGGCTGCTTGCATCTGCTTCAATTAAAATTTTTTGGTTCTGCTCCTGAGTATTTTTTTGGAAAATTTGCACTTTTATTTTTCCCTCTGGGTTTTTCTCCCCTCTTCCTTTGATTCAAGACTCCTGGGGAGATACGGGTTTTTAACCCCAAAAACTCATGGTTTTTGCTCACTTTCGCATTTCGGCCCCCCTTTTTGGGGAAATCTCTTCCAAAAAAATTCCCCCACTCTCCTTTTCCCTTTTTTTTTTTTAAGTCAAACTTGAAAAAACACCCCTTTTTTAGCAGTTTTTTTGACATCTGATCATTTTCCCCCCCATCCCCTTTTTCGGCGGTGATATGTGTAATTGGATTTTTTTGAAAAGGGGCGTGGGGGGGGGGGGTAGTGGGGAAAGGGGGGGGAAATTTTAAAAGTTTAAAAAGGAGTAAATGAGTGAAAAGTGGAATTGGAATGAAACCTATATTTGTTTTAAATTTCGTGGACCCCTATTTTAAAAAATTTTCCCAATGTAAATTTTTAAGTTATTTTTATTAAGATGTATGGATTGTAATTTTTTTTTTCTTTTGGGGAAAATTTTAAGTTGTTGTTTTTGTCTTGTATTTACTGACTTCCTATTAAAATCCCCCATTCCCCAGCGACTAACCATGGGGCCTTAGTGCGCTTTATAAGTCCTAGGTTTTTATTATTATTATTAAAGTCGATGTGAAATTCCGGGGGGCAGTTTTTTCTCAAATAAAAAAACAGAATAAAAAAAAACCCATGTCTTTAAAAAGACAGTCCAATTTTTCAAATTACATTTTAAAAAAAAAAGAACAGAAAAAAGAACACTGTGTCTTTTTGTTTTTAGTCATGGGGGAAAATTTTTCACTACACTACAAAAAAAAATAAAGAAAAATATGTCTGATTTTCATTCCCTGGGGACAGTTATTACTACACTACAACAACAGAAAAAGAACACATGTCTAAGTGCAGTTTAAAGAGGAAAAGCTATCACTACACTACCAAAAAAGGGAAAAAAAAAACACTATGGGGGGGTGGACCCCCCACTGGGGCAGTTATCATACACTACCAACAGAATAAAGAACACTATTTGATGTGACAGTCAAGGGGGAAATTTTTTACTACCTACAACAACCCGAACAAAGAACAATTTTTTCTGATTTTTACAGTCAATGGGGGGCTTAACACTCCCCCTTTTTCAACAGAAAAAGAAAAACCCCCTTTTGATTTGACAGTCATGGGGACAGTTATCACTTCACTACAACATCAGAAAAAGAACACAAAGTCTGATGTGACAGTCCACTACATACAAAAAATCAAAACACAGCAACAGAATTTTAAAAAAAATATGCCTGAATTTTTACAGTCACTGGGGGGGGTTATCATACACAAAAACAACAAATAAAAAAAAATATTTTCCCCCCGTGACAGTCACTGGGGACAGTTACACAAAAACCAGAACAACAGAATAAAGAACACTGCGTCCGATGTGACAGTCACGGGGGAAAAATTATTTACTACCTACAACAGCAAATAAAAAAACATATTTCTGAGGGGACCCGTCATGGAAAAAAGTTATCACTACACTACAACTAAAAGAAAAAAGAACACTTTTTTTTTATTTTTACAGTCATGGGGTACGTTTAACACTACACTACAACAACAGAAAAAAGAACACTATGGTTTGATGGGCAGTCAAATGGGGACAGTTTATTCTACACTACAAACCCCAAAAAAATAAAAACCTATGGCTATTTTACAGTCAATTGGGGGGGGTTTCATAAGCCCCACAACAAAAGAATAAAAAAACACTATGTCGGGGGTTTACAAATCACCCGTGGACAGTTTTTACTTTTTCTAAAACAAAAAAAAAGAACACTAGCATGAGGGGGGCATCCCCGGGATACAGTTTCACTACACTTACAAAACAGAAATAAAGAATACTATGTCTGATGTGGAAAAATCACTGGGGGGGGTTATCAATCCCCCCTTTAACAACAAATAAAGAAAACTATTTTTTATGTGACAGTCAAAGGGAAAAATTTTTAAACACTAAAACAAAGATAAAGAACACTATGTTAAGTACCGTACTGGGGGGGGTTTCCTACATACAAACAGAATAAAGAAAAAATTTGTCCTTAAAATTTTTTATTTCCCGGGGGGTTATCCAAAAATACAAACCCCAAAAAAATTAAAAAAACTATGCTGATGTACAGTCAATGGGGGGGGTTTCACTTTTTCTACCCAACAGAATAAAAAAAATAGTTTTGATGTACAGTCAAAGGGAAGTTATTTTTAAAACTAAAAACGGGGAAAAAAAAACCCCCCCGGGGTTTAAGTGACATCATGGGGGGGGTTACACAAAAACTACAAAAAAAAATAAAGAAAAACTTTTTTTTTTGTGACATTTACTGGGGGGGGTTAAAACCCCCAAAAAAAAAACAACAGAAAAAAGAACACTATGCTGATGTGACATTCCCAAAAAAACAGTTATTAAACACTAAAACAACAAATAAAGAACATATTCAAAAATTGGGGGGTTTCCCCCGGGGGGGGTTATTACTTCATACCCCAAAACAGAATAAAAAAAAACTTTGTCTTTGTGACAGTCAAAAAAAGGGAAAAATTTTCCCCTTTTTCTACAAAAAAAAATTAAAGGGCCCCAAAACTGGGGGGGGGCATTTTTAAAGGGGGCAGTTATTTTCCCCCCCCCCAACAAAAGAATAAAGAAACTAGTCTGATGTGAAGTCCCAAAAAGGGGGGGGTTATCACTACACTTTCCCAAAGAAAAAAACATTTTGTTAAATTTACAGTCAATGGGGGGGGGTTATCACTACACTTCAAAAAACAAAAAAAAACTTGTTTTTATTTTTACATCCCCGGGGAAGTTATCATACCCCCAAAAAAAAAAAGGGAAATAAAACAAATGCCCAGGGTTTTTAAAATTAATGGGGGGGGGTTAAACACTACCCTTCAACCCCAAAGAATAAAGGGGAAAAATTGCCCGATTTGACAGTCACTGGGTCAGTTAACACTACAAAACAACCGAATAAAGAACACAAAATTTTTTGTGACAGTCATGGGGGCATTATCACCACACTAAACACAAAATAAAGAAAAATATTTGATGTGACATTTTTTGGGGGACATTATTTTACTAACCAAAAAAAAATAAAGGGAAAAATATGGTCAAGTGAAAAGTCACTGGGGGCAGTTATCACTCCCCCACAAAAACAGAAAAAAAGAAAAAACCCCCCGTCTGATGGACAGTCACGGGGACAAATTATCATACATACAACAACAGAATAAAGAACACTTGTCCCGTTGTACCCCACTGGGGACAATTTTTACTTTCACACAACAACAGAAAAAGAACACTTGTTGATGTGAAAGCCAAAGGGGGGGAAAAAACATACACTCAACCAAAAAAAAAGAAAAAAAAATGGCTGAAATTTTTAGTAAATGGGGGGGGTTATCACTACACTACAACAAAAAAAAAGAAACCCCTTTAACTGATTACATTTAAAGGGGAAAATTTTTATTCACTACCCCAAAAAAAAAAAAGAAAAAATTTTTTGATGTGAAGTCAAGGGGGCAAATTTTTTCACACACTTCAACAACAGAATAAAGAACATTTTTTTGATTTGACAGTCACTGGGGGCAGTTATCATACACTACAACCCAAATAAAAAGAAACCCCCATGTTTTTATGTGACAGTCACTTAAAAATTATCACTAACTACAACAACGAATAAAGAACACTTTTCTGTGGAAAAACATTTTGGGGGGGGGGTTTTTATACACAAAAACAAAAAGAATAAAGAAACTTGCCCAAAAAGGGCAGTCACGGGGAAGTTATCATTTCACTACAAAACAGAATAAAGAACACTATTCTGATGTGACAGCAATTGGGGAAATTTATCACCACACTCCCCAAAAAAAGAAAAAAAGAACACTTTTGGGTTTTACAGGGGGCTGGATTTTTTTTTCACTACACTACAAAAACAGAATAAAGAAAACTAAGTTGATGTGACAGTCACTGGGACATTTTACAAAAAAAACAACAGAATAAAGAACACCTTTTTTGATGTAAGATCCTGGGACAGTTATTTTTTCACACAAAAACCGAATAAGAACACTATTTCCCGATGTGGGCAGTCACTAAAACATTTTTCAATACACTACAAACAGAAAAAAGGGGAAAAATTTGCCAATTTTTGGGCAACTTGGGGGAAAATTTTTTACTACATTTCAAAACAGAATAAAGAACACTTGTTTTGATGTGACCGTCCCTGGGGAAAGTTATTACTACACTACATCAACAAATAAAAAAAAATTTTGTTTTTGGGGGTTTTTTTTTTTTAAAACCCCCTTTTTGATGGAGTCACGGGGGAAAAAATTTAAAACAACACTAAAACAAACCCCCAAAAAACCCCCCTGCTGATGTACGTACGGGGGAAATTTTCCCCCCCCTACAAAAAGAATTAAAAAACTAGTCTGATGTGACAGTCACTGGGGGGGGGTTATCACTTTCCCAAACCCCAAAAAAAAAAAAAACACTATTTCTGTGGGGACAACACTGGGAAAAATTTTCCCCCCCCTAAAACAAAAGAAAAAAAGAAAAAATATGTCTTAGTGACATTACTGGGGACAGAAACCTACACTACAAAAAAAAGAATAAAGAACCCCTTGTCTTAATTTTTAGTCATGGGGGGGGAAACACAAAATAAAAACCCAAAAAAAAAAGAAATTTAAAAACTGTGTGACAGTCAATGGGGAATTTCACACACTACCCAAAAGAATAAAGAACAATCGTTTTTTAAAAAACAGGGGGGGGGTTTTCCCCCACACTACAAAACAAATAAAAAAAACTTTTCTGAGTGACATCACTGGGGGAAAAATTTTACTACACTCAACAACAGAATAAAGGGGAAAAACCTTTTTATGTGGGGCATCACTGGGGGCAGTTTAATCCCTACACTACAACAACAGGGGAAAAAAAAACCTATGTCAAAATGCCGTCACTGGGGAAATTTTTCACCCCTACAACAACAGAATAAAGAAAAAATAATTGGGTTTTTTTTACAGTCACTGGGGACAATTTTTAATACACTGCAAAAACAGGGAAAAAAAAACACTATTTTGATTTGCAGTCAAAGGAAAAGTTATCACTACACTACAACAACAAAAAAAAAACACTTTTGTCTGAAAATTTTTAGCCCCGGGGCATTA
The DNA here is from genome assembly GCA_030674185.1 of Monoplex corrugatus. Lineage (NCBI taxonomy): Eukaryota > Metazoa > Mollusca > Gastropoda > Littorinimorpha > Ranellidae > Monoplex > Monoplex corrugatus. The sequence goes on from JAPXFY010000581.1 coordinate 5,968, forward strand.
TCAGAAAAATACAACCCCCAAAAAAATAAAGAAACTAGGGCCCGATTGACCCTCACTGGGGGGGGGAACACTACAATACAACAAACAAAAAAAAAGAAAAAATTTTTTGGGTGGACAGTCACTGGGACAGTTATCACTACACTACAAAACAGAATAAAAAAAACTATGTCTGATGTGAAAGTCCCCTTTAAAAAGTTATCACTACACTACAAAAAAAAGAATAAAAAACCCCCTTTTTTATTTGACATCACTGGGGAAAAAAATTTTTTAAAAACACAAAAACAGAATAAAAAAAACTAATTTTTTGATTTTTCAGTCACTGGGGGCAGTTATCACTTCACTACAACAAAGAATTTTAAAAAAAACCATGTCTGATATGACTGACCGGGGGAAAAATTTTGAACACTTTCAACAACAGAATAAAGAACACTTTTGTCGATTGGGGGTCACTGGGGACAGTTTTTCACAACCCCCAACAAAAACAGAATAAAGAAACTATGTCTGATGTGAAGTCACTGGGGGCAGTTTTTAAATTTTAAAAAAACAAATAAAAACACTTTCCCCCTGTTCGGGGGCGGGCCCCCTTTTAAAAAAACTACAACAAAAAAAGAACCTATTCTGATGTTTACTTTTTTGGGAAAAATTTTAAAAAAAACTAAAACAAAAGAAAAAAAACACTTGTCTAATGTTTTCATGGGGGGGGTTATCCTACAAAAAACCCCAACAGAATAAAAACCCCCTTTGCGAAGTTACAGTCAAAGGGGGGGGTTTTCATACACTAAACAACAAATAAAGAAAATTATGGGCTGATGTGACAGTCAAGGGGGAAAGTTATCACTACACTTTCCCCCCCCAAAAAAAAAAAGAAAAAAATTTCTGAGGGGGGCAGTCACTGGGGGCCCCTTTTAAACACTCCCCAAAAAAAGAATTTTAAAAAAAATGGGGGCCGGTTGACAGTCATTGGGGGGGGTTTTACTCACTAAACAAAAAGAATAAAAAAAAACTATTTCTGATGTTCCCCCCAAATGGATACAGTTTTTCCCCCACACTACAAAACAAAAAAAAGAACACTAGTCTGATTTGACAGTCACTGGGACTTTATCACTTTTAAAAATACAACCAAAAAGAAAAAAGAAAACTATTCTAAAGTGACGCACTGGGGCTTTTAACTACACTACAAAAAGAATAAAGAACACTTTTTGATGTGACATCACTGGGGGCAGTTTATTACTACACTCAAAAAAAAGAATAAAGAACACTTTTTCTGGGTTTGACCGTCACTGGGGGAAAAAGTTATCACTACATACAAAAAATAAAAAAAAAATATGTTTAAGGAAAGCACTGGGGGGGAAAAAATTTTACTACACTACAAACAACGGGGAAAAAAAACACAAAATTTTTTGGGACAAGCCCCAAAGGGGGGGTTTAAAAAAATAAATACAACAAAAAAAAAAAACATTTGCCCGATGTTAAAAATTTTTGGGGGGGGTTTTTACTACACTACAACCCCCAATAAAGAACATAAAAACCCGATGTAAAAATCACTGGGGGGGAGTTATTTTTTACCCAAATTCAAAAAAAGAAAAAGAACACTCTGTCGATGTGAAAGTACTGGGGACTTTTTTACAAACCCCCAACAACAGAAAAAAAACACTATTCCCATGGGACAGTCACTGGGGAAGTTTCACTCACAAAAAACAAAAGGGGAAAAAAAAACACTTGGGGGTTTTTTTTACATTCCCCCGGGGCAGTTTTTCTACACTAAAACAAAAAAAATAAAAAACACTAGGGGGAAGTGACAGTCACTGGGGGCAGTTTTTACTACAATACAAAAAAGGGAAAAAAGAACATTGTCTGAAGGACGTCACTGGGGGAAAAATTATCACAAAACTCAACAACAAAAAAGAACACAAAGTCTGATGTGGGGGTTTACTGGGACAGTTATTACTACCTTTTTAAAAAAAAGAAAAAAAAAACTAAGTCAAAAAACAGTTTTTAAAACAGTTACACTACACTACAACAAAGAATAAAGAAAAATTTCTGATGTGACCTTTTTTGGGGAAAATTATTACTACACTAAACAAAAGAATAAAGAACACTAGTTTTGAAGTGAAGTCCGGGGACAATTTTTTACTACACACAAAAAATAAAGAAAAAATAGGCTGATGTGACAGCACTGGGACAGTTTTTCACTACCCCCACAAAAAAAAAAAACCCTATGGTTTTTTGATTTTTGGGGAAACAAACAGTTTTTAAACCCCGGGGAAAGGGGAAAAAAACCTTTTCCCTTTTTTTTTGGGGCCGGGCGTTGTACCACTTTTTCCTTTTAAAAACCAAAAAAACCCCTTAAAAAATTTTTTGGGCCTAAATTAGTCACCAAGTTTTTCAACACACAAAAAAAAAAACACATGCAAATTTTGGGAGCATTGGGGGGGTTTTCCCCCAACCCCAAAAACAGAATGCACATTTTTTTAAAAAATGGGACTTACAACATTTAAAAAAAACAGAAAAAGAACACATTCTGTTTTCCGGGCCCAGGGAAAAAAAAAACCTCCAAAAAAAAAAATTTTCTAAAAATTTTTTCCTTTACAACCCCGGGGGAAATAAAACCCTTGGTTTATTCTTGGGGGTTTCCCCCTCCCCGGAAAAAAAAAAATTTCCCAAAGGGGGTCCAAGTTTCCCCCCCTTTTAATTAAAAGGGGGAAATTTTAAAAAAAACTTTTTATTTTGATGCCCCCGGGGAAATTTTCACTTCACTCAACGAAAAAAAACCCTTTTTTTAACTATCATGGGGGAAAAGTTTCTAACCCACAAAACAAAATTAAAAGGAAAACCCCCCCTTTGAAGGAACCCCCCCACAACCTTTATCCTTTTGGGCCCCAAAAACCAAAAAAAAAATTTTGGGTTTTTAAATCCAGGGAATTAATAAAAAACCGGAAAAACCCAAACCCTTTTGGGGGTTTTGTCCAGGGAATTTTCATAACCCCAAAAAAAAACTATTGGGGTTTGTCTTTTCCCCGGGGGGTTTAATTTTCCCCCAACAGAAAAAGAAAACCCAAAAAAACCCCTGGCCGTCACTTTTAATTTTTTTGGTTTTCCCCCTTTTAAAAAACCTTAAAAAAAAAATCGTTTACTTTGGGGGGTTTCCTTTAAAAACAAAAAATTTAAAAACACCCCTTTTAAATTTGACATCCCCCCATTTTCCCCACTTTAAAAACCCCTTTTCCTTTCTGAATGTGAAAGTTACCTGGGGGAAGGGGGGTTTTTTAAAAAGGAAAAATGGAAAATTTGTTTAAATGGGGAAATAAAAAAAAGGTTTAATTGGAATGGAAAACTATATTTTTTTTGAATTCCCGGGGGGCATAAATTTTTAAATCACTGGGGAAGTTACACAAAACCAAAAAAAAAATAAAAAAACATTGGTTTGAGTACATCACTGGGGAATTTCACCACTACAAAAACAGAAAAAGAACACTATTTCGGGTTTTAAATCCCCCGGTATTATCAAAACACTACAACAAAAAAAAAAACACTTTGTCTGATGTACATTAAAAGGGAAGTTATCCTCAAAACAAGAATAAAGAACATTTTTGATGTGCGTCATGGGGACATTTTACTACACTACAACAACCCAAATAAAAACACTTGCTGTTGGAAAGTCCCGGACATTTTCATCCTACAAAAAAAGAATAAAGAACACTATTCCCGATTTGACGCATGGGAAGTTATTACACCTAAAACAAAAAAGAACCTTTGTTAAGTCAGGAAAGTTATCCTAAACCCCCAAAAAAGGGGGGGGGGGGGGGGGGGGGGAACTAAAAAAGAAAAAAAAACACTATTTCTGATTTGGGCAAATCCCCTGGAAAAGTTATCACACACTACAACAACAAAAAAAAAGAACACTTTGTCTGAAGTGACGTACTGGGGACAGTTATCCTACACTACAACAACAGAAAAAGAAACCTATTTTAATTTACATTCACTGGACAGTTATCACAAAACTACCAACCGAATAAAGAAATATGCTTGGATGTACAGTAACTGGGGACAGTTAAAACACTAAAAACAAACGGGAAAAAAAAACAATATGTCCGATTACAGCACTGGGGAAAAGTTATCAAACACACAAACAGAATAAAGAAACTATGTCTGATGTGACTCCCCGGGGACCCTTATATAATACAAAACGAATAAAGGGAAAATTGTCTTTATTTACAGTCACGGGGACAGTTAACACTACAAAACAAAAAAATAAAAACACTAAATTTTAAAAATTTCTTTTTGGGACAGTTATTATCACTAAAAAAAAGAAAAAAGAAAAACTTTCTTTGGGGGGGTCATTTAAAAGTTATCACTCCCAAAACGAAAAAAAAAACACATTCGATGACAGCCTGGGGCAGTTACACTCACTACAACAACGAATAAAGAACACTATTGATGTACATCACTGGGGACATTATTACAACTACAACAAAGTAAAGAAATTTCTTTGGGGAATTAAAAAGGGGGAGTTTCACACACTACAACAAAGAATAAAGAACACTATGTTGATTTACAGCACTGGGGCCCCTTATCAACCTCAAACCAAAAAAAGAAAAAACCGTGTGACAGGGGAAAGGGGTATTTATCACTACCAAAAACAAAAAAAAAGAACATTTTTTCTGAGGAAAGCAAGGGGGGGTTTTCACACCCCAACAACCAAAAAAATAAAAAAACTTGTCGATTTTTACAGTCAGGGGAGTTATCAAACTACCCAAAACCGAAAAAGAACACTATTCTGAAAATTACATCACTGGAAGTTTCATCCCTACAACAACAAAAAAAGAAATATGTTGATTTACATTTAGGGGGCAGTTTAAAACACTAAAAAAACAAAAAAAGAAAACTATGTTAAGTCATCCCCCGGGCAGTTATCACTACACACAAAACAGAAAAAAGAAAAAATTGCTGAGGAAGTTTCCCTGGGCAGTTTCCTCACAAAACCCCAAAGAATAAAAACAATGCTTTTTGACATTTCCCGGGACATTTTTACAACTACAACAACAGAATAAAACACTATGTCTCGTTACAGTCCGGGGACAGTTATCACTACACTCAAAACAGAAAAAGAACCCTTTGACTGATGTGACAGTCACTGGGACAGGGTTTTTTCTACACTCAACAACAGAATAAAAACCCCCTTTCTGATTTGACAGTCAAAGGGAAAAGTTATCACTTACACAACAACAAAAAAAAGAACATAATGTCTTTATGTGAAGTCAATGGGACGTTATCACCCACACTTTCAACCAACAGAATAAAAAAACACTTTCGATTTGGGCAGTCCTGGGGACAGTTAACACTACACTACAACAACAGAATAAAGAACACTATGCTTTATGTGACCCGTCCCCACGTTTTCATAAACTAAAAAACCCGAATAAAAAACAATATTCCCGATTAAACGTCACTGGGGACAGTTATAAACTACAACAACAGAATAAAGAATACTATGCAGTGACAATCACTGGGGAAGTTATCACTACATACAAAACAGAATAAAAACACTGTCTGATGTGACAGTCACTGGACAGTTATCACCACACTCAAAACCCGAATAAAAAAAACTATTTTTGATTCAGTCACTGGAAGTTAAACACTACACTCAAAACAGAATAAAGAACACTATTCTGATTGACATCACTGGGCCAGTTACACACCAAACAACCCAAAAAAAGAAAAACATACTGATGTGACAGTCATGGTCAGTTATCACTCACTACAACACAAATAAAGAACACTATTTCTGATGGACAACAGGACATTTTTCCAAAACTACAACAACAGAAAAAGAACACTTTGTCTGAGTGAAGTCACTGGGACATTTTCACTACACTACAACAAAGAAAAAAGAACACTATGTCTGATTGACATTCACGGGAAAGTTATACTACACGCAACAACAAATAAAGAACACTTGTCTGAAAGAAGTTTACTGGGACATTTTTTCATAAAAACTACAACAACAAATAAAGAACACTATTCTGATTGACAGTCAAGGGCAGTTTAAACACTTTAAACAACAGAATAAAAAAAACCTATGCTGATTGACAGTCAAGGTCAGTTATCACTACACTACAAAACCGAATAAAAAAAACTATGTTCTGATGTGACAGTCACTGGGGACAGTTATCATACACTACAACCCAAAAAAAAAAGAACCTATTTCTGATGTGCAATAAAGGGAACAGTAAACACTACATACAACAACAGAATAAAGAACACTAAAAGTCTGATGTGAAAAGTACTGGGACAGTTATCCCCCACACTAAACAACAACAGAATAAAGAACATATGTCAATGGAAAAGTCCCAGGGACAGTTTTTCACAAAACTACACAACAATAAAAAAACTAAAGTCTGATGTGACACCTGGGGACAGTTATCAACACTACCAAACAGAATAAAAACAATATGTCCTGATAATCCCTGGGGACATTATCACTCACTCAAGAACAGAATAAAGAACACTATGCTGATTGAAGTCCAAATGGGCAGTTATAACCTGCAACAACAATAAAGAACACTCTTTCTGATTAACAGTCAAAGATAACAGTTATCACTACACTACAACAACAGAATAAAGAACACTATGTCCCGATGTGACAGTCACTGGGGCATTAACAAACACTAAAAACAAAAAGAAACATTTTTAAGCCCACAAAACAATCATAACAGGAAAGGCCCTATGTTTTTACAGTAACTTGGGACAGTTATCCCTCCCCACCCCCCAACAGAAAAAGAACACTTCTTGATTTGACAGTCACTGGGGAAGTTACATAACAAAAAACAACGAAAAAGAAAACCATGTCTGATTGACAGTCCACCCGGGGACAACAAACACTACAACACGGAAAAAGAACACTAGGTAATGTCAGTCCCACTGGGACAGTTTCCCACAATACAAGAACAGAAAATTAAAAACTTTTCGATGTTACAAATCCACCCGGGGACAGTATCACTACACTACAAAACAGAAAAAGAACACTTGTTATTTGACAGTCCCCGGGAAAAGTTTCAAAACTCCCAAAACGAATAAAGAACACTATTTCTGAAAAGTTCAAGAAACCAAAAAACACTTAACCCGATGAAACATCACGGCGTTTTCCCCCCACCAAAAACAGCCGATAAAGAACACACAAAAAATTCATCATGGGGCAAGACACCATAACAAACAACAAATAAAGCACATTGTCTGGGGGGAAAATCAAACCCCGGGGACAGTTCACCCACCCCTACCCCAAACAAAAAATTTAAAAACACAGCTGAAAGGGACAAAATACGCCAACGCCATCGAAAGAAATTCGAACTTCTAGCACCAAAAAACAACAGGAGACAACAGAATGACAAAAGCGAGATTACACCTGTACCGGAAGAAACAAAAAGAAAGACCAAAGAGAGGTGGGTGATCAATCTATCAGATCGCCAACTCACTAAACCAGAACAGGAAGTACTAGAGAAAGGACTAAATTTCGCCGTAGCCCCTAACAAGCTTCCAGTGGTAGACCTCATCACAAGCATTGAAACAGCTTGCAGGTATATTGGCCCTAATTCAGAAGAAGCCACACACTTAAGATCAGACTGTGTCAGAATCATGAAACAGGCCAAACTACCGAAATCCAACTTAACACCGGACCAAAGACGGGCTCTGGCGGATTTAAAGAACGAACACGCCACGATGATCCTACCAGCTGACAAAGGTCGTGCCACAGTCATCATGCCTAGACCCATGTACTATGAGAAGGCAAGCAAACTTCTGGAAGATACTACAACATATGAACGCCTCAAGAAAGATCCTACTTCCAAGTTTTCCAACAAACTGAAAGACACACTGAAACGCCTGAAAGAGACGGACCGCCTGTCATTAGAACAGTACAGGAAATTATACCCAACTGTGTCCGACGTCCCCAAGTTCTATGGTCTACCCAAAGTCCACAAGAAAGAAGTCCCCCTCCGTCCCATAGTCGCATCCAGAGGTTCCATCATGTATGAGACGGCTAGATTTGTGGCGGACATCCTATCACCTCTCGTAGGACACACAGATCATCACATCCACAACAGTGCTGACCTAGTGGAAAAACTGAGTAACTACACCCTCGCTCATGATGAACTCCTTGTGTCATATGATGTCTCTGCCCTATTTACCAGCGTACCAGTGAAAGAAAGCATAGAGATCATACGCCGAAGGTTACAAAACGACCAAACCCTCCACCAACGTACATCTCTTACAGTGGACGACGTATGTGAACTCTTGTCCTGCTGCCTCACCACCACCTACTTCACCTTCCAAGGTGAATTCTACCAACAAAAAGAAGGAGCAGCCATGGGCTCCCCAGTAAGCCCAATAGTAGCCAACCTGTTCATGGAGGATTTTGAAGAGAAAGCATTGGCTTCTTTCCACTCCCCACCACGATACTGGGGGCGCTACGTAGACGACACCATGACTATCCTCCCCCAGCAACTGGTCGAACAGTTCACAGAACATCTGAACAATCAACACCCAGCCATCAAATTCACGAGGGAAGTGGAACAGAACAACTCCATAGCCATGCTGGACACCCTCATCACCAGAACTGATGGCATTCTATCCTTCTCGGTCTACCGTAAACCAACTCATACGGACCAATATTTACAGTTCGACAGCCACCAGCCCCTTGAACACAAACTGGGAGTGATTCGAACCCTTACCCACAGAGCTAACACCATATGCAGTACCCAAGAGGCAAAAGACAAGGAGACTAACCACCTGAAAAAAGTGCTCACCATCTCGGGCTACAACAAGTGGGCCTGGAACAGCCCGGGAGGCAGGAAATCCAACACCGCATCCCAACAGCCAGTGAAACAACACCAGCGCAAGGGACACATCACCATCCCATACGTAGGAGGTGTGAGTGACGCTCTGTCCAGAAAGATCAGAAAACTGGGGGTGGCTGTACATTCCAAACCTTCCAACACCATACGCAGCCAGCTGGTCACCCCCAAGGACAAAACCAGCAAACTCGACAAAGCTGGCATTATATACAGAATAGACTGCCAGGACTGTAACCAACATTATGTCGGTGAAACTGAACGCCCCCTTCAGAAGAGACTAACAGAACACAAGAGGGACTCTTCTCCAGTAGGAGCTCACCTACACGCCGAAAAACATCAATTCAGTGCGGACAATGTCAACATCCTGGACAGAGAAAATAAGTGGTTCCAGCGAGGAGTCAAGGAGGCCATCTACATCGCAGCCACCAACCCCCCGCTCAACAGGGACCGGGGCCGTTACACCCTGCCCCCGGTGTACCATTCTCTGATCCGATCTCGTGAACTGGGTTCATCCCATGTTCGCGAGATCTGAGTAGAGATTCACGCAGACAGCATTAGAGCGCTGACGAAGATGGCGAGAACGCCATCGAAAGCTACGGAACTGTGAGTAGCGATTTTTACACTGTTGGGAGACCTTGTTCTTCAAAATTGGTAGCATTATACTTTTGTCTCCTTCAAGTCCGCTCTCAAAACTCATCTTTTCTCTCCTGCATAAAATCCTAACCTCACTCAACCCTCCCCTCTGCAGCCTGTCTCCGCTCGGAGGGAATCACATGGTTTAATATATAATTGTATGCTATGCTCTCTATAATTTTCCATTGGTTTTATTCTTGCTTTTATTGCTTTTATTCTTTCTCCCCATTTATAGCCATGCGTGTGTGTGTGTGTGTGTGTGTGTGTGTGTGTGTGTGTGTGTGTGTGTGTGTGTGTGTGTGTGTGTGTGTGTGTCTGTGTGTGTGCGTGCGTGTGTGTGCGGGCGTGCGTGCCTGCGTGTGTGTCTGCTTCAGCGCTAAGATTTGATTTTATCAAGATTTTGCGCTATATAAATATTGTAATTATTATTATTATTATTAGTTATCACTACATTACAACAACAGAATAAAGAACATTATGTCTGATGTGACAGTCAATGGGGACAGTTATCACTACATTACAACAAAAGAATAAAGAACACTATGCATGATGTGACAGTCACTGGGGACAGTTATCACTACACTACAACAACAGAATAAAGAACACTATGTCTAACGTGACAGTCACTGGGGACAGTTATCACTACACTACAAGAACAGAATAAAGAACACTATGACTGATGTGACAGTCACTGGGGACAGTTATTACTACACTGCAACAAACAGAATAAAGAACACTCTTTCTGATTTGAGAGTCATTGGATACAGTTATCACTACATTACAACAACAGAATAAAGAACACTATGTCTGATGTGACAGTCACTGGGGACAGTCATCACTACACTACAACAACAGAATAAAGAACACTATGTCTGATGTGACAGTCACTGGGGACAGTTATCACTAAACTACAACAACAGAATAAAGAACACTATCTGATGTGACAGTCACTGGGAACAGTTATCACTACACAGCAGCAACAGAATAAAGAACACTATGCTTGATGTGACAGTAACTGGGGACAGTTATCACTACACTACAACAACAGAATAAAGAACACTATGTCTGATATGACAGTCACTGGGGACAGTTATCAGAACACTACAACAACAGAATAAAGAATACTATGTCTGATGTGACAGTCAGTGGGGACAGTTATCACTACACTACAACAACGGAATAAAGAACACTATGTCTAACGTGATAGTCACTGCGGACAGTTATCCCTACACTACAAGAACAGAATGAAGAACACTATGTCTGATGTGACAGTCACTGGGGACAGTAATCACTACACTACAACAACAGAATGAAGAACACTATTTCTGATTTGACAGTCACTGGATACAGTTATCACTACATTACAACAACAGAATAAAGAACACTGTGACTGATGTGACAGTCATTGGGGACAGTTATCACTGCACAACAACCACAGAATAAAGAACACTATGTCTGATGTGACAGTCACTGGGGACAGTTATCACTACACTACAACAACAGAATAAAGAACACTATGCCTGATGTGACAGTTACTGGAGACAGTTATCACTACACTACAACAACAGAAAAAAGAACACTCTGTCTGATGTGATAGTCATTGCGGACAGTTATCACAACACTACAACAACAGAATAAAGAACACTATGTCTGATGTGACTGTCACTGGATACAGTTATCACTACACTACAACAACAGAATAAATAACACTATGTCTGATGTAACAGTCACTGGGGACAGTTATCACTGCACTACAACAACAGAATAAATAACACTATGCCTGATGTGACAGTTACTGGGGACAGTTATCACTCCACTACAAGAACAGAATAAAGAACACTATGTCTGATGTGATAGTCACTGCGACAGTCATCACAATAAAACAACAACAGAATAAAGAACACTATGTCTGATGTGACAGTCACTGGGGAACAGTGATCGCTACACTACAACAACAGATAAAAGAACACTATGTCTGATGTGACAGTCACTGGGGACAGTTATCACTACACTACAAGAGCAGAATAAAGAACACTATGTCTGCTGTGACAGTCACTGGGGACAGTTATCATAACACTACAACAACAGAATAAAGTATACTATGTTGATATGACAGTCACTGAGGACAGTTATCACTACACTACAACAACAGAATAAAGAATACTATGTTTAACGTGACAGTCACTGGATGCAGTTATCACTAGACTACAACAACAGAATAAATAACACTATATCTGAAGTGACAGTCACTGGATACAGTTATCACTACACTACAAGAACAGAATAAAGAACACTATGTCTGAAGTGACAGTCACTGGGGACAGTTATCACTACACTACAACAACAGAATAAAGAACACTGTGTCTGATGTGACAGTCACTGTGGACAGTTATCACTACACTACAACAACAGAATAAAGAACACTGTGACTGATGTGACAGTCATTGGGGACAGTTATCACTGCACAACAACCACAGATTAAAGAACACTATGTCTGATGGGACTGTCACTGGATACAGTTATCACTACACTACAACAACAGAATAAAGAACATTATGTCTGAAGTGACAGTCACTGGATACAGTTATCACTACACTACAACAACATAATAAAGAACACTATGTCTGATGTGACAGTTACTGGGGACAGTTATCACTACACTAAAACAACAGAATAAAGAACACTATTCCTGATGTGACAGTCACTGGGGACAGTTGTCACTACACTACAACAACAGAATAAAGAACACTATGCCTGATGTGACTGTCACTGGGGACACTTATCACTACACTACAACAACAGAATAAAGAACATTATGTCTGATGTGAAAGTCACGTGTCAAAGTTATCACTACACTACAACAACAGAATAAGAACACTATGTCTGATGTGACAGTCACAGGGGACAGTTATCAGTACACTACAACAGAATAAAGAACATTATGTCTGATGTGACAGTCAATGGGGACAGTTATCACTACACTACAACAACAGAATAAAGAGCAGTGTGTCTGATGTGACTGTCACTGGGGACAATTATCACTACACTACAACAACAGCATAAAGAACACTATGTCTGATGTGACAGTCACTAGGGACAGTTATCACTACACTTCAACAACAGAATAAAGAACACTATGCTGATGTGACAGTCACTCGATACAGTTATCACTACACTAAAACAACAGAATAAAAAACACTATGTCTGATGTGACAGTCACTGGGGACAATTATCAGTACACTACAAGAACAGAATAAAGAACACTATGTCTGATGTGACAGTCACTGGGGACAGTTATCACTACACTACATCGACAGATTAATGAACACTATGTCTGATGTGACAGTCACTGGGGACAGTTTTCACTACACTGCAACAACAGAATAAAGAACACTATATCTGATGTGACAGTCACTGGGGACAGTGATCACTACAATAGAAGAACAGAATAAAGAACACTATGTCTGATGTGACAGTCACTGGGGACAGTTATCACTACACTACAACGACAGATTAAAGAACACTATGTCTGATGTGAAAGTCACTGGATACAGTTATCACTACACTCCAACAACAGAATAAAGAACATTATGTCTGATGTGACAGTAACTGGGGACAGTCATCACTACACTACATCAACAGAATAAAGAACACTTTGTCTGATGTGACAGTCACTGGGGACAGTTATCACTAAACTACAACAACAGAATAAAGAACACTATCTGATGTGACAGTCACTGGGAACAGTTATCACTACACAGCAGCAACAGAATAAAGAACACTATGCTTGATGTGACAGTAACTGGGGACAGTTATCACTACACTACAACAACAGAATAAAGAACACTATGTCTGATATGACAGTCACTGGGGACAGTTATCAGAACACTACAACAACAGAATAAAGAATACTATGTCTGATGTGACAGTCAGTGGGGACAGTTATCACTACACTACAACAACGGAATAAAGAACACTATGTCTAACGTGACAGTCACTGGGACAGTTATCACTACACTACAAGAACAGAATGAAGAACACTATGTCTGATGTGACAGTCACTGGGGACAGTAATCACTACACTACTACAACAGAATAAAGAACACTGTGACTGATGTGACAGTCATTGCGGACAGTTATCACTGCACAACAACCACAGAATAAAGAACACTATGTCTGATGTGACAGTCACTGTGGACAGTTATCACTACACTACAGCAACAGAATAAAGAACATTATGTCTGATGTGACAGTCACAGGATACAGTTATCACTACACTACAACAACATAATAAAGAACACTATGTCTGATGTGACAGTCACTGGGGACAGTTATCACCACAATACAACAACAGAATAAAGAACACTTTGTCTGATGTGACAGTCACTGGGGACAGTTATCACAACATTACAACAACAGAATAAAGAACACTATTGCTGATTTGACAGTCACTGGATACAGTTATCACTACATTACAACAACAGAATAAAGAACACTGTGACTGATGTGACAGTCATTGGGGACAGTTATCACTGCACAACAACCACAGAATAAAGAACACTATGTCTGATGTGACAGTCACTGTGGACAGTTATCACTACACTACAACAACAGAATAAGAACACTATGCTGATGTGACAGTTACTGGAGACAGTTATCACTACACTACAACAACAGAAAAAGAACACTATGTCTGATGTGATAGTCATTGCGGACAGTTATCACAACACTACAACAACAGAATAAAGAACACTATGTCTGATGTGACTGTCACTGGATACAGTTATCACTACACTACAACAACAGAATAAATAACACTATGTCTGATGTAACAGTCACTGGGGACAGTTATCACTGCACTACAACAACAGAATAAATAACACTATGGCTGATGTGACAGTTATTGGGGACAGTTATCACTCCATACAACAACAGAATAAAGAACACTATGTCTGATGTGATAGTCACTGCGGACAGTCATCACAATACTACAACAACAGAATAAAGAACACTATGTCTGATTTGACAGTCACTGGGGAACAGTGATCGCTACACTACAACAACAGAATAAAGAACACTATGTCTGATGTGACAGTCACTGGGGACAGTTATCACTACACTACAAGAGCAGAATAAAGAACACAATGTCTGCTGTGACAGTCACTGGGGACAGATATCATAACACTACAACAACAGAATAAAGTATACTATGTTGATGTGACAGTCACTGGGGACAGTTATCACTACACTAGAACAACAGAATAAAGAATACTATGTTTAACGTGACAGTCACTGGATGCAGTTATCAGTACACTACAACAACAGAATAAATAACACTATATTTGAAGTGACAGTCACTGGATACAGTTATCACTACACTACAAGAACAGAATAAAGAACACTATGTCTGAAGTGACAGTCACTGGGGACAGTTATCACTACACTACAACAACAGAATAAAGAACACTGTGTCTGATGTGACAGTCACTGTGGACAGTTATCACTACACTACAACAACAGAATAAAGAACACTTTGTCTGATGTGACAGTCACTGGGGACAGTTATCACAACACTACAACAACAGAATAAAGAACACTATTTCTGATTTGACAGTCACTGGATACAGTTATCACTACATTACAACAACAGAATAAAGAACACTGTGACTGATGTGACAGTCATTGGGGACAGTTATCACTGCACAACAACACAGAATAAAGAACACTATGTCTGATGTGACAGTCACTGGGGACAGTTATCACTACACTACAACAACAGAATAAAGAACACTGCCTGATGTGACAGTTACTGGAGACAGTTATCACTACACTACAACAACAGAAAAAAGAACACTATTCTGATGTGATAGTCACTGCGGACAGTTATCACAACACAACAACAACAGAATAAAAGAACACTATGTCTGATGTGACTGTCACTGGATACAGTTATCACTACACTACAACAACAGAATAAAGAACATTATGTCTGATGTGACAGTCACTGGATACAGTTATCACTACACTACAACAACAGAAAAAAGAACACTATTCCTGATGTGACAGCATGGGGACAGTTGTCACTACACTACAACAACAGAATAAGAACACTATGCCTGATGTGACTGTCACTGGGACACTTATCACTACACTACAACAACAGAATAAAGAACATTATGTCTGATGTGAAAGTCACGTCGGAAAGTTATCACTACACTACAACAACAGAATAAAGAACACTATGTCTGATGTGACAGTCACAGGGACAGTTATCAGTACACTACAACAGAATAAAGAACATTATGTCTGATGTGACAGTCAATGGGGACAGTTATCACTACACACAACAACAGAATAAAGAGCACTGTGTCTGATGTGACTGTCACTGGGGACAATTATCACTACACTACAACAACAGAATAAGAACACTATGTCTGATGTGCACTCACTAGGACATTAAACACTTCAACACAGAATAAGAACCTAGCTTGAGTGACAGTCACTCGATACAGTAACTACATACACAACAGAATAAAAACACTATGTCTGATGTGACAGTCACTGGACATTATCATACACTACAAAACAGAATAAAAACACTATGTCTGATGTGACAGTCACTGGGACAGTTATCATACACACACGACAATAAGAACACTATGTCTGATGTGACAGTCACTGGGACAGTTATCACTACACTACACAACAGATAAAGAACACTATGTTGATGTGACAGTCACTGGGACAGTATCACTACACTAAAAACAGAATAAGAACACTATGTCTGATGTGACAGTCACTGGGACAGTATCACTACACTACAAGACAGATAAAGAACACTATGTCTGATGTGAAGTCACTGGAACAGTTATCACTACACTCAACAAAGAATAAAGAACATATGTCTGATGTGACAGTAACTGGACAGTATCACTACACTCACAACAGAATAAAGAACATTGTCTGATGTGACAGTACTGGGACAGTTATCACTAACTACTCAACAGAATAAAGAACATTCTGATGTGACAGTCACTGGGAACAGTTATCACTACCATCAAGCAACAGAATAAAGAACACTATTCTGATGTGACAGTAACTGGGGACAGTTATCACTACACTACAACAACAGAATAAAGAACACTATGTCTGATGTGACAGTCACTGGGACAGTTATCACTAACACTACAACAACAGAATAAAGAACACTATGTCTGATGTGACAGTCACTGGGGACAGTTATCACTACACTACAACAACAGAATAAAGAACACTATGTCTGAGTGACAGGTTATCACTACACTACAAAACAGAATAAAACACTTTGTCTGATGTGACAGACATTGGGGACAGTTATCACTACACTACAACACAGATAAAGAACACTATGTCTGATGTGACAGTCACTGGAACAGTTATCACTACACTACAACAAGATAAAGAACTATGTCTGATGTGACAGCACTGGGGACAGTTATCACTACACTACAACAACAGAATAAAGAACACTATTCTGAGTGACAGCACTGGGGTTTATCAACACTACACAACAGAATAAAGAACACTTGTTTGATGTGACAGTCACTGGAAGTTATCACTACACTACAACAAGAATAAAGAACTATGTCTGATGTGACAGCACTGGGACAGTTATCACACACTAAACAACAGAATAAAGAACACTATTCTGATGTGACAGCACTGGCTTTATCACAACACTACAACAACAGAATAAAGAACACTTTGTTGATGTGACAGTCACTGGACAATTACACTACACTACAACAAGAATAAAGAACACTTGTTGATGTGACAGTCACTGGGGACAGTTAACTAACTACAACAACAGAATAAGAACATATGTCTCACGTGACAGTCACTGGGACAGTTATACTAGACTACAAAACAGAATAAAGACACTATGTTGATTGATAGTCACAGGACAGTTATCACTACACTACAACACAGAATAAAAAACTATGTCTGATGTGACAGCCATGGGGACAGTTATCACTACACTACAACAAGAATAAAGAACACTTGTTGATGTGACAGTTAAAGACAGTTATCACTACATACACAAGAGAATAAATAACACTATGTTGATGTGACAGTCACTAGGGACAGTTATCATTCACTACAACAACAGAATAAAGAACACTATGTTGATGTGACAGTCACTGGAACAGTTATCACTACACTACAACAACAGAATAAAAACACTATGTCTGATGTGACAGTCACTGGATACAGTTATCACTACACTAAACAACAGAATAAAGAACACTATGTCTGATGTGAACAGTCACTGGGGACAGTTATCACTACACTACAACAACAGAATAAAGAACACTATGTCTGATGTGACAGTCACTGGGGACAGTATCACTACACTAAAAACAGAATAAAGAACACTATGTCTGATGTGACAGTCACTGGGGACAGTTATCACTACACTACAACACAGAATAAAGAACACTATGTCTGATGTGAAGTCACTGGGACAGTTATCACTACACTCAACAACAGAATAAAGAACATATGTCTGATGTGACAGTACTGGGACAGTATCACTACACTACACAACAGAATAAAGAACATTGTCTGATGTGACAGTCACTGGGACAGTTATCACAAAAATCAACGAATAAAGAACACTATCTGATGTGACAGTCACTGGAACAGTTATCACTACACACACAACAGAATAAAGAACACATTCTGATGTGACAGTACTGGGGACAGTTATCATACACTACAACAACAGAATAAAGAACACTATGTCTGATTGACAGTCACTGGGACAGTTATCAAACACTACAACAACAGAATAAAGAAACTATGTCTGATGTGACAGTCATGGGACAGTTATCACTACACTACAACAACGAATAAAGAACACTAGTCTAAGTGACAGTCACTGGGGACAGTTATCACTACACTACAACAACAGAATAAAGAACACTATGTCTGATGTGACAGTCACTGGGGACAGTTATCACTCACTACAACAACAGAATAAAGAACACTATGCTGATGTGACAGTCATGGGACAGTTATCACTACACACAACCACAGAATAAAGAACACTATGTCTGATGTGACAGTCACTGGGACAGTTATCACTACACTACAACAACAGAATAAAGAACACTATTCTGATGTGACAGTCATGGACAGTTATCACTACACTACAACAACAGAATAAAGAACACTATGTCTGATGTGACAGTCACTGGGGACAGTTATCACTACACTACAACAACAGAATAAAGAACACTATGTGTGATGTGACAGTCACTGGGGACAGTTATCACAACACTACAACAACAGAATAAAGAACATTATGTCTGATGTGACAGTCACTGGGGACAGTTATCACTACACTACAACAACAGAATAAAGAACACTATGTCTGATGTGACCGTCACTGGATACAGTTATCACAAGTCTTTCTTCTTCTATACTGTTCACATATCAAGAAGCAAAAGGAAAATATAGCGAGTTTGCACACACAGACACACACAGAGACACAGACACACAGACACATACACACACACACACACACACACACACACACACACACACACACACACACAATTCTGTCTCTGAACAACTATCGTGAGCTAGCGAAAGCAAAGTTTGCAGTCAGAACTACTTCACAAACGGACAATTTTGTGAGCAAAGAAATTAAACTAAGGTCTGATGTTGACTTTCCAAAACGAGCAAGCAACATTTTATCACAAATGACTGTTGCAACTTATGTATCTGACTTAGTCAAAAACAGTCTAACATAAATTTGGATGAAATAGCTGAGACACCATCCACAACGCCTATCCCTATATGGGAAATGCTTAAAGCCACTTTTGATATTGATTATACAGATGCTAAGAAATATGAAAATATCAACATTTCGATATGCACAGCGAGAGAACACGTCGATGAAAATTACCGTACCCACCTCCATATTTTTACCGATGGGTCAGTCTTAGAAAATAAATCTGCTGGAGCAGCGTTTTATGTTCCAAAATTTAGAATACAAAAGTCATTTTTTATTGGGCCAAATATATCTATATTTACAGCGGAATTAGTCGCTATTATACAAGCGTTGCATTATTTAGTAGACCTTAAACCTGTATTTGTCAAAGTAGTTCTCTTTGTTGATTCGAAATCTGTATTATATGCCTTGCAGTCTTTTGATACAGACACAAGAACTGACTTAATTACTGAGGCAAATCATCTTATACATCGTTTAAGGACAAAAGGTACAGATATCAGTTTATGCTGGGTGCCTTCTCACGTTGGTCTTCACGGCAACGAAGTAGTAGACAGAGCAGCTAAGCAAGGTGCACACTACACTGATAATACTATAGAATTACGTATTAAAACTTCCGTAAAAGAAGCTTGCAGCTTGCTAGAATCAGCCTCATGGATTCGTTTTCATGAGCATTTCAATGAAAAGATTGTGACACAACAAATGATAAAACATTCTTTTCAAAATGTATGTAAAAAATTGCAGTATTCTTCCATATATCATTCGAGATCGATTGTTGCTGTTCATTTTCGTATTCATCTAAACGCGTTGAAAACAAAATATTGTAAAAATATCAAGTGCATTTGCGGAAAACAATTCACACTGGTTCACTGTTTATTTTACTGCAAAAAGCTACGTTCTTTTTTACCAAAAATGTTTACACAAGAAAACTATTCTGAAACTCATTTTAAAGAAGTAACTTCAGATCAATCTTTGTCAGTTAAAATTTAAGAATCATTGGTTCACAGTCCTGTTAATGTATTGCTTTAAGTTTATGAAGTTTGTACTTTAGGGATAAATTTTCCCTTCGCATTGTTAATGTTAATTGTTAGTGTTAAGATCTTGTTCCATTTTTATATTTACCCGCTTACTCATGTCTCATACTCTGCTCCCAATTAAACTACGCCCATCTCCCATCCTCCATTTTTCCCCCCCCCGTCTAATATCATTCATAGTGAACAGACGTTAAATCAAAGAACGAACGAACACACACACACACACACACATACACACACACACACACACACACACACACATACACAAGCACACACACACACACACACGCGCGCACACAGACATAGGCATATTCACACACACAAATACACCCACACACACGAGCACACACAAATACACGCACACACACTAGCACAAATACACGCACAAATACACACATGCACATCACATACACACACAAATGCACACACATACAAATACACACGTAACATGCACACACAAATACACATACAGACATACACAATCAAGCGCGCACGCACACGCACTTGCACACACACACACACACACACACACACACACACACACACACATACACAAACACAGACACATACACACGCGAGCGTGCTCGCAAGCACACAAACTTACACAAATACACATACACACTCACACATACACACGCACACAATTACACTCACACAAATACACATACACACTCACACACATATGCATACACACATACACACACATAGACTCGCACAAACACACACACACACTCACACACACACACACACACTCACACACACACACACACACACACACACACACACACACACACACACACACACACACACACACACACACACTTACCTCCTCTGCTTCCCGCCTGACCAGACAGAATTCATACTGCCTTTTGATTCAAAACTCTAGTCCATGTTAGAAGACACGTTCTAGTCCATACTGTATGACTTAAAATGAAATGACATTATTAGAACATTGAAACATTATTATTCAATAGGTCCTTTAACCCCAATTAGGGCGGGGAGGATAAATAGGTCCTTTAATCCCCAGTTCAGGCATGGAAGATGAATATGTTCTTTAACCTCAATTAGGGAATGGGTGATAAATATGTTCTTTAACCCCAATTAGGGCATGGAAGATAGATATGTGCTTTAACCACAATTAAGGCATGGAAGATAAATATGTGCTTTAACCCCAATTGGGGCACGGGGATAACAGCAAATGAATGAAAATCCAACGGGATTATCGTATAACACAGGCAAAAAGAACTTTGTCCAACAGAAACACACTCTTGTGGAACTGTCTTAAGTTAGAATAGTCAAGTGTTCTAAAGATAACTACATCATTTCATCATCTACCAAACGGCAAGAACGTCATACTTTCATCACAAACAGTCTGCTAGTCTTTCATTTACATGACGTCTGCTTTTCGCCCTGAAATTTTATAGTCTTCATTGACAGGCTTGCCCAGAAAACACGGAATGTTACTGATCAAGAGTGGAATGGCTTTATATGTACAGTATACTCACGGCTATTTGCCCATAAAATAAGGAATTTTACTCATCATGTGTAAAATTTGGGTGAATGGTCATTCGTCAAAATACTTGTGTGTACCACAACTCAGCATCCAGTGTGTGTGTGTGTGTGTGTGTGTGTGTGTGTGTGTGCGTGCGTGCGTGCGTGCGTGCGTGCGTGTGTGTTTGTGTATGTGTGTGATAGAGACCGAGAAACAGGGACAGATGGAGGAGGATAGGTCTGATCAGGGGTCATCCACCCTACTCACCTTCTGTCTTCCTGCTCCAAGTTTGCTTTGTGCCCCGGAGCTTTGGTCCGTGTTCGTGATTTCTTTGCTGAATGATGAGAGTGCGTGTCTGGTTTGATTCTTGAATCATGATTTAACACCTGATAGATATCAATATTATCA
Source organism: Monoplex corrugatus (assembly GCA_030674185.1). Taxonomy (NCBI): domain Eukaryota; kingdom Metazoa; phylum Mollusca; class Gastropoda; order Littorinimorpha; family Ranellidae; genus Monoplex; species Monoplex corrugatus. The sequence continues at coordinate 28,159 of JAPXFY010000581.1, forward strand.
TTATTAAAAAGCGCACAACATACACAATGTACACAAACTGACAAATGCAACATGTTTTCACATTCCCACTGTCAAATCACTCCTTGGACACAAAGGGACGACTACATCTTCTGTCCAGAAACCTACAAGGGGTCCTGATGAGGCTTTTCTTCTTCTTTGTCTATCTACCGTCTGGTGTTGCAGGGAGGCGGAGACAATAGTCAAGTGCAAGGTGGGCTGCCTCTGTGACTAACAGGCCATGAACATGGAGGATCTCTGACTGACGCTTTCCATCCAGCGTCTGCGAGGTCGTCCTCTTGCTGGGTCTCCAGAGAACCTCCGATTGTAGGATCTAAAATCTGGATGGTCAGCGGGCACTTTGATCAGGTGGCCAAACCATTTGACTCTCTGCTGCTAGATGTATTGAGCGATGGGTGTGCCACCAGTTCCTGTATGATGTCATTCCTCATCATGTTTCTTAACGTTTTGTTTGCTGCTCTACAGAGACACCTCATTTCACAGGTGGTTCTTCTTTTTTCCAGGGTTTTTGTTAGTGTGCACGTCTGGCACTGGTACGTTAGGACTGGCAAAACGACGAGACTCTACAGCAGTCATAACTTGTTCATGCACCTTGATGTCTTCGTCAGCCTGACCCTGTCGTCAAGAGGATCAGACTGTAGAACACATATTGCATAATGTCGCCTCTGTCCATTGGAGTGACAGGAATTATGGCTGATTACAATTCTGCTCATTATCAACAAGCTGCAATGCAGACGGTAGTTACTAGCAAAACGATGGCCGCATTCACCACGAAATGTGGTCTGACGGTGTGGAAACTACAAAAGAAAGAAAGAAAGAAAGAAAGAAAGAAAGAAAGAAGAAGAAGAAGAAAAAGAAGAAGAAGAAGAAGAAGAAGAAGTAGTAGTAGTAGTAGTAGTAGTAGTAGTAGTAGTAGTAGTAGTAGTAGTAGTAGTAGTAGTAGTAGACCAAAATTGGATCTCCTACAGGTATGTAAGTGGTTAGAAAAAAGACGGTCAACGCAAAACAACACAAGATATCTTTCACTCTTCTCCAGTGGACTTTTTGTGAATCAGTGCATCTGGTTTTGCACAGGTTCATGAGTCTGCCAGATGATTGTTGGCAGATTTTGGTGGAACACATGGAATTGTATGAGTGCAACGAATCCTTCTTGAACAAACTCCAAACTCCATGGTATTGTAGAACCAGCCAAACTGGTTCTTCTGGGGCTTAACGCCCACGTGATTGGAAGCATGGATAATTGTTTCACGCTTGCAACTTCTATGTGTATTATTGACAGTTAAAGATATAAAACTGGTTCTGATTCTTCCTGCACTAATCTGAGCTGGGAGTTACCTCCCATTTATACTTACTTCTAGTTACGTTTGACTGACGTTTTGCATGCTGTCAGAACAACGTTTATCCTATTTGAAAAATAACAGAAATGGCAAGAAATCGTGGTCTTACTCGTGAGGAAATCATGCGACGGCTCGACTGTGATGATAACTACTTTGGCGATGGTGAAAATGAAATTTCTGAGGAGGAATGTGATAGAGAAGATGACGAAACAGAGGTGCTAATATCTTCAACAAGTGCTACTGACGATTATGATAATGTATTGATTATGAAAAAATACAAAGAAACCACGTGTACTACAAAACCACTTCTGTGTATAGATCTTTTTTTGACATATACAAATTATCCAGTCATTTTACCACATGTGTGTAAAAATGTGTTGTAATTCTATTAATAATGAGAGATGCCTTTTAACAGATAAACGTTTATAAACACAGATAGAATCCTATGCTAACAACTCAACTGCAGTAACGATTTTCTACAATTTGTCCAAGGTCATTTTTACACAGATAAATCGTCAAATGAGCATACTGATCACCATCAATTTTAAGTATTTTGAAACATATTAGAAAGAAGTTAATTGAAACTGGCGAACATTCTTATTCTCCCTGTGTGAGTAGATGTCGCGCCAGCAGGCAGCAAAAGTGTGTGTGGTGTTTTACAGTGATTTTATCGTGGTTCTATTTGATTTTATGATTGAATTTTGTATCAGTTTGTTGCTTTTAAATCCCGACACAAGGTGATATAAATTTTTTTTTTAAATTTTGAATATTTTATCAGATAATCTGATTTCAAAGTTTTTACACCTACTTTTCATCATTTTAATTCAGCCGCTCAAGTCGGACATTTTATCTGTGAACTGTGTTTACATTTTAGCCTACTGTGTTCGCCCAACGCTACAGCTTTCCCAAACCTTTGTGTTCTCTGCAAGTATCTTCCTCTCCTGACTGGCTCGCAATTATGGACCCTTCTTTTATAAAACAAATTGGACTGACACTTTTTAAACACAGCAAGTGCTACCTCGGTGGAGGCGTCTACCAGCGCATACGAACACTGGGGCTGTGTCCTAAGCCCCACACTGCGCGATCCTGTCGTGGTGGACGTCTCCACCGACTTTGGCAAAATCTGCCTCCTGCTGTGCCAGTCCGACACCACTCTTCTGCTTCTTCGTCTCCTCCACTGCCCCTGCACTCGACCTTGCTGCTGCAAACTTCGTCTCCTCCTCTGCCGTCTTCGCCTTCGCCTTCTGTCCCGCCGGTGCCGCCTTCGCCTTCTGTCCCGCTTTCGTCTTCTGTCCCACCGGCGCTGCCCTCGTCTTCTGTCCCGCTGGTGCTGCCTTTGTCTTCTGTCCCGCTGGTGCCTCCTTCGTCTTCTGTCCCATCGTTGCTGCCTTCGTCTTCTGCCCCGCTGGTGTCGCCTTCGTCTTCTGTCCCGTCGGTGCTGCCTTCGTCACCACCTCGGCCGCCGCATTGTGATAAACTGAAACTATGCCTTTTTAACGCTCAGTCAACATGCACTGATGGCAAAGCTGATGTCATTGCTGACTTTATCGCAGATGAGCATGTTGACATTGCTTTTAACACCGAAACATGGCTTAACCCCCTTGGTCATGAACCTATACATGTGAATCTCACTCCGAGTGGTTACAGGCTTGCTTCTTTCCATCGCTCATCCCGAGGTGGTGGTATCGCCATCCTCTACAATGACTTTCTCGCAGTCTCTGCCTTTCTCCCACCCTTCTTTCGAGCACGTTGAAGTATCCTTCCAATCCACCGCTCACCCCATCACCTTCTCCTGTGTCTATCGACCTCCACCTAGCTCTGCCAACAAGCTCACCACATCCATGTTTCTCTCTGACTTTGATCAACTTCTTGATTACTACTGTCTCTTACCTGGAAATCTCATCATTCTAGGTGACATCAATGTCCACTATGACAACACTCACCGTTATGACACAAGACATATCATCAACTCTCTGTCCAATCACAATATGACTCAACACATCTGAACCAACCCATCAAAGAGGTCACATTCTTGACTGGATCATTTCTCGTGATCACCACAATTCAGCTACTGATAACTGCTTAGTTCTTTCTACCCGTCTAACTTCAGCCCTTCCATCTGACCACTCTGCAATTCTCTGTTCTCTTGACATTCCTCCTCCTTCCCGTACCATGCGCACAGTGACTCAACGCAATCTCAAATCTATCGACCTCTCCTCATTTTCATCTGATGCCTTCCGTCTCCTTTCTGAAAAGTCACATAACCTTGCCGATGAATTCAACACTACTCTCTACCATCTTCTGGACACTCATGCTCCAGCCACAACCCATCTTTTACCTGACCGCCCCCCTACCCCCTGGCTCACTCATGAGATTGCCTGTGCAAGACGTGCCCGCTGCAGAGCAGAACGCCGCTGGCGCAAATCCAAACTCACTGTACACAGGCAACTTTTCCAAGCCTCTAAAACAAAAGTATCCACCCTCATTGCATCTGCAAAAACAAACTATTTCCAAACCAAAATCCTGAATGCCTCTTCTTCAAAAGAACTCTTTACAACCATGAATCATCTCCTTGGCACACGAAAAGATTTACCTCTCCCAACAAAACACACAAATGAAGAACTCCCATCTGTATTCTCCAAGTATTTCACCACCAAAATACAAACTCTTCATGACAGGCTCGACAGGACACCCTGTCAACCATGCCCACCTGACCCTTCCTTCTCTGGCACACCTCTTACTACTCTTACCCCAGTCTCACAAGAAGAAATTCTCAACACAATCAGATCCATGTCGTTCAAAACCTGCGAACTGGATCCTCTTCCAGGTTCTCTCTACTCTGACTCTCTCCCTACTCTCCTCCCATTCATCACTGACATCATCAACACTTCTCTCCAAACTGGAACTGTCCCAGATTCTTTCAAGTCTGCTATTGTTCACCCTCTCCTCAAGAAATACAATTTAGACCCAAATGAACTGAAAAATTACCGGCCTATCTCTAATCTCTCTTTCTTGTCAAAACTGCTTGAAAAAGTTGTCCTCAACCAACTGAACTCTCACCTGTCTGCCAACAATCTCCTCAATCCTTTCCAGTCAGCCTACCGCCAGTGCCATAGCACTGAAACTGCCTTGCTACACATTCTCAACAATCTCCTCCTTGCAACTGATACTGGCAAAGTCTCTCTCCTCACATTCCTTGATCTGTCTGCAGCCTTTGATACCATTGATCATGGTATTCTCCTTTCTAGACTTCATCATACTTTTGGCATCTCTGACATTGGTCTCTACTGGTTCACTTCTTATCTATCAAACAGAAAACAAACTGTTCTCATCAATAGCACATACTCTCAACCTGCATACCTGACCTGTGGTGTTCCACAAGGATCTGTCCTTGGCCCTGTTCTTTTCACTCTTTACACCTCCCCCCTGTCCACCATCATCAACTCCCACTCTATAAAACACCACTTCTATGCTGATGACACCCAACTTCAAGACAGTGACTCACCTGACAATATACAGCGCCTCCTGACTCACACCACTGAGTGTTACTCGGACATCAAAAATTGGATGACATACAACAAACTTCAGCTAAATGATGACAAGACAGAAGCTATTCTCATTGGCACCCGTCAGAAACTTTCTCAGCTGCCTCCTCTTTCTCTCCCATTATGTAACACATCAGTCCCAATTTCTGATTCAGCTAAAAACCTTGGTGTCTGCATTGACTCTACCCTCTCCATGAACAACTTTGTTTCTCAAACTGCCAGATCTTGCTGCTATCACCTCCATCGTATAAGCCTGATCAGGAAGTATCTCTCTGTCGAAACAACTGCAAAACTCGTTCTCTCCTTCATAATGTCTCGCATTGACTATTGCAATTCACTCCTGTCCGGTCTTCCTGCCTCCACCACTCACATCCTACAGTGCATTCAAAACAATGCTGCACGCCTTGTACAACTTCACTGGCTCCCGTATCAAAGCGCATACAATACAAACTAGACACCATGTACTACAAAAGCCTCAATAACGCAGCCCCCGATTACCTGTCAAGCCTACTTGAGATCTATGTTCCCTCACGTACCCTCCGCTCTGCCTCCGATCCTCTGACTTTTCGCTTTTCACGCACTAAGCTCAATACCTATGGTCCACGAGCCTTCTCTGTTTCTGGTCCGCTCTCCTGGAACAAACTTCCTCTCTCAGTCCGTCAGCAACCTACTTTTGTCTCCTTCAAGTCCGCTCTCAAAACTCACCTTTTCTCCTCTGCATAAAATCCTAACCTCACTCAATCCCCTCTGCAGCCTGTCTCCACTCGGAGAGGAATCACATTGCAATATATAATTGTATATGATATGCTCTCTATAATTTTCCATTGTTTTTATTCTTTCTCCCCATTTATAGCCGTGTGTGTGTGTGTGTGTGTGTGTGTGTGTGTGTGTGTGTGTGTGTGTGTGTGTGTGTGTGTGTGTGTGTGTGCGTGGGTGCGTGGGTGTGCGTGCGTGGGTGCGTGTGTGTGCGTGCGTGCGTGTGTGTGTGTTTCAGCGCTTAGATTTGATTTTATCAAGATTTTGCGCTATATAAATATTGTAATTATTATGTAATTATCTTCTAACCTCACACTCAGCTTCGTCATTGAGGGTACAAAAGGGATTCAGCAGCAGACATTTCAGACAGAATGGTCCAGCTGTTGATATTTTCCATCCACTTTGTCCTCAGTTGGCGTCACTGACAATCTCTGTGTGCAGTTTCCTAAAGCACGGTTTTAGGTATTGTGTCATGGCGAGTGATATGACCAAACAAACCAAACAATCACACTTCGTTGTGCAGTTCCCAGAAGAGGTTCTTGTGTGCCCACCAAGGTGCTGATCTCGTTCCATGTGTACTCATTGGCCTTATGTTCCACGTAAGCTATACAAAGCAATTTCCTCAAGGACTTGGTTTCAAAGGAGGAGAGTGGCACGATGGCTCAACGTTCGCCTGACAATAACTAAACTCGAGATTCATGGGTTTATTTCCCGTTGAGGCCTCGACTTTTCTCCTCAGTTTGTCTGGAAAATCGAAGTGAACATCTATTCATTCGGAAGAGGATAGAAAACGAGTCAGACCCGTGTGCCTTCTAGCCTGCACAAAAGCTAAAGATCCTACGTCAGTTGAGCGTTATGAGAAGCAGGGCGTTCACCTGGCTGTCCTGGTATAAAACATTGGAGAGATAGGTTGATTTCTCAGGTCCCTCCCCTTGAAGACCAATTAGCCTTCTTGCCTTTCTGAATTGTGGCCAAAAAGAACAAACTGCATGGCGCTGCACTGCGGAGATACACTCTCAAAGGGGGAGAACATCCTCAGTTTCACATGGTAAATCCACTGTGGCCACAGAAATGAATATGAATACAAATATGAATATCAATGTGTGGTCTGTATGCATGCAATGGTTTTATTTTTTCATAGAGTAGGAATGAATCTTTTATTTAACGTCTGTTTACAGTCATGATTTAAAACAGTTTTTATGTGTTGTCTGTTTGCATGCAGAATATCAATACGAATGACTGTGGTCTGTGTGCATGCTGAATATCAATACAAATGGATGTGGTCTGTGTGAATGCATAATATCAATACAAATGGATGTGGTCTGTATGCATGCAGAATATCAATACAAATGGATGTGGTCTGTGTGCATGCAGAATATCAATACAAATAGATGTGGTCTGTGTGCATGCAGAATATCAATACAAATGGATGTGGTCTGTATGCATGCAGAATATCAATACAAATGGATGTGGTCTGTGTGTATGCAGAATATCAATACAAATGGATGTGGTCTGTATGCATGCAAAATATCAATACAAATGGATGTGGTCTGTATGCATGCAAAATATCAATACAAATGGATGTGGTCTGTATGCATGCAAAATATCAATACAAATGGATGTGGTCTGTGTGAATGCAGAATATCAATACAAATGGATGTGGTCTGTATGCATGCAAAATATCAATACAAATGGATGTGATCTGTGTGAATGCATAATATCAATACGAATGGATGTGGTCTGTGTGAATGCAGAATATCAATACGAATGGATGTGGTCTGTGTGAATGCAGAATATCAATACAAATGGATGTGGTCTGTGTGCATGCAGAATATCAATACAAATGGATGTGGTCTGTGTGCATGCAGAATATCAATACAAATGGATGTGGTCTGCATGCATGCAGAATATCAATACAATGGATGTGGTCTGTATGCATGCAGAATATCAATACAAATGGATGTGGTCTGTATGCATGCAGAATATCAATACAAATGGATGTGGTCTGTATGCATGCAGAATATCAATACAAATGGATGTGGTCTGTGTGAATGCAGAATATCAATACAAATGGATGTGGTCTGTGTGATTGCAGAATATCAATACGAATGGATGTGGTCTGTGTGAATGCAGAATATCAATACAAATGGATGTGGTCTGTGTGCATGCATAATATCAATACAAATGGATGTGGTCTGTGTGAATGCAGAATATCAATACAAATGGATGTGGTCTGTGTGAATGCAGAATATCAATACGAATGGATGTGGTCTGTGTGAATGCTGAATATCAATACAAATGGATGTGGTCTGTGTGAATGCAGAATATCAATACAAATGGATAATAATAATAATAATAATAATATATTTTATTTATATAGCGCAAAATCTTGATAAAATCAAATCTAAGCGCTGAGCGTATACATGCATACATACCTACATACATATGAGCGTATACATGCATACATACATGCTTACATACTTACATACATAAATCTAAGCTGAGCATATACATGCATACATACATACATACATAAATCTAAGCGTATACATACATACATACATACATACATACGTACGCACATGCATACATAATAATTACAATATTTATATAGCGCAAATCTCGACAAAATCAAATCCAAGCGCCGAAAAGACACACACGCACACACGCACGCACGCACACACACTCACACACACACACACACACACACACACACACACACACACACACACACACACACACACACACACACGCATGGCCACAAATGGGGAGAAAAGAATAAAAGCAATAAAAGCAAGAATAAAACCAATGGAAAACCACAGAGAGCACATCATATACAATTATATATTAAAACAAAGTGATTCCCCTCCGAGCGGAGACAGGCTGCAGAGGGGGGTTGAGTGAGGTTAGGATTTTATGCAGAGGAGAAAAGGTGAGTTTTGAGAGCGGACTTGAAGGAGGCAAAAGTAGGTTGCTGACGGACTGAGAGAGGAAGTTTGTTCCAGGAGAGTGGACCAGAAACAGAGAAGGCTCGTGGACCATAGGTATTGAGCTTGGTGCGTGGAAAGCGAAAAGTCAGAGGATCGGAGGCAGAGCGGAGGGTACGTGAGGGAACATAGATCTCAAGTAGGCTTGACAGGTAATCGGGGGCTGCGTTATTGAGGCTTTTGTAGCACATGGTGTCTAGTTTGTACTGTATGCGCTTTGATACAGGGAGCCAGTGAAGTTGTGCCAGGAGAGGAGATATGTGGTCAGCTTTTTTCTTTTTGAGTACAAGGCGTACAGCATTGTTTTGAATGCGCTGTAGGATGTGAATGGTGGAGGCAGAAAGACCAGACAGGAGTGAATTGCAATAGTCAATGCGAGACATTATGAAGGAGAGAACGAGTTTTGCAGTTGTTTCCACAGAGAGATACTTCCTGATCCGGCTTATACGATGGAGGTGATAGTAGCAAGATCTGGCAGTTTGAGAAACAAAGTTGTTCATGGACAGGGTAGAGTCAATGCAGACACCAAGGTTTTTAGCTGAATCAGAAATTGGGACTGATGTGTTACATAATGGGAGAGAAAGAGGAGGCAGCTGAGAAAGTTTCTGACGGGTGCCAATGAGGATAGCTTCTGTCTTGTCGTCATTAAGCTGAAGTTTGTTGAACGTCATCCAGTTCTTAATGTCCGAGTAACACTCTACATGAATATCATCCCGTGCTACTATCTACATGAATATCATCCCATGCTGCTATCTACATAATGGGAGAGAAAGAGGAGGCAGCTGGGAAAGTTTCTGACGGGTGCCAATGAGGATAGCTTCTGTCTTGTCGTCATTAAGCTGAAGTCTATTGTGTGTCATCCAGTTCTTAATGTCCGAGTAACATTCAGTGGTGCGAGTCAACAGGCACTGTATATTATCAGGTGAGTCACTGTCTTGAAGTTGGGTGTCATCAGCATAGAAGTGGTGTTTTATAGAGTGGGAGTTGATGATGGTGGACAGGGGGGAGGTGTAAAGAGTGAAAAGAACAGGGCCAAGGACAGATCCTTGTGGAACACCACAGGTCAGGTATGCAGGTTGAGAGTAAGTGCCATTGATGAGAACAGTTTGTTTTCTGTTTGATAAATACGAAGTGAAAAAGGAGAGAGCAATGTCAGAGATGCCAAAAGTATGATGAAGTCTAGAAAGGAGAATACCATGGTCAATGGTATCGAAGGCTGCAGACAGATCAAGGAGTGTGAGGAGAGAGACTTTGCCAGTATCAGTTGCAAGGAGGAGATTGTTGAGAATGTGTAGTAGGGCAGTTTCAGTGCTATGGCACTGGCGGTAGGCTGACTGGAAAGGATTGAGGAGATTGTTGGCAGACAGGTGAGAGTTCAGCTGGTTGAGGACGACCTTTTCAAGGAGGTTTGACAAGAAAGAGAGATTAGAGATAGGCCTGTAATTTTTCAGTTCATTTGGGTCTAAATTGTGTTTCTTGAGGAGAAGGTGAACAATAGCAGACTTGAAAGAATCTGGGACAGTTCCAGTTTGGAGAGAAGAGTTGATGATGTCAGTGATGAATGGGAGGAGAGTAGGGAGACAATCGGAGTAGAGAGAACCTGGAAGAGGATCCAGTTCGCAGGTTTTGAACGACATGGATCTGATTGTGTTGAAAATTTCTTCTTGTGAGACTGGGGTAAAAGTAGTGAGAGGTGTGCCAGAGAAGGAAGGGTCAGGTGGGCATGGTTGACAGGGTGTCCTGTCAAGCCTGTCACGAAGAGTTTGTATTTTGGTGGTGAAATACTTAGAGAATACAGATGGGAGTTCTTCATTTGTATGTTTTGTTGGGAGAGGTAAGTCTTTTCGTGTGCCAAGGAGATGATTCATGGTTGTAAAGAGTTCTTTTGAAGAAGAGGCATTCAGGATTTTGGTTTGGAAATAGCTTGTTTTTGCAGATGCAATGAGGGTGGATACTTTTGTTTTAGAGGCTTGGAAAAGTTGCCTGTGTACAGTGAGTTTGGATTTGCGCCAGCGGCGCTCTGCTCTGCGGCGGGCACGTTTTGCACAGGCAATCTCATGAGTGAGCCAGGGGGTAGGGGGGCGGTCAGATAAAAGACGGGTTGTGGCTGGAGCATGAGTGTCCAGAAGATGGTGGAGAGTAGTATAGAATTCATCGGCAAGGTTATGTGACTTTTCAGAAAGGAGACGGGAGGCATCAGATGAAAATGTGGAGAGGTCGATAGATTTGAGATTGCGTCGAGTCACTGTGCGCGTGGCACGGGAAGGAGGAGAAATGTCAAGAGAACAGAGAATTGCAGAGTGGTCAGATGGAAGGGCTGAAGTTAGACGGGTAGAAAGAACTAAGCAGTTGTTAGTAGCTGAATTGTGGTGATCAATGTGGTCTGTATGCATGCAGAATATCAATACAAATGGATGTGGTCTGTATGCATGCAGAATATCAATACAAATGGATGTGGTCTGTGTGAATGCAGAATATCAATACAAATGGATGTGGTCTGTGTGAATGCAGAATATCAATACAAATGAATGTGGTCTGTGTGCATGTTGAATATCAATACAAATGGATGTGGTCTTTATGCATGCAGAATATCAATACAAATGGATGTGGTCTATGTGAATGCAGAATATCAATACGAATGGATGTGGTCTGTGTGAATGCAGAATATCAATACGAATGGATGTGGTCTGTGTGCATGCAGAATATCAATACAAATGGATGTGGTCTGTGTGAATGCAGAATATCAATACAAATGGATGTGGTCTGTGCGCATGCAGAATATCAATACAAATGGATGTGGTCTGTGTGTATGCATAATATCAATACGAATGGATGTGGTCTGTGTGAATGCAGAATATCAATACAAATGGATGTGGTCTGTGTGCATGCAGAATATCAATACGAATGAATGTGGTCTGTATGCATGCAGAATATCAATACAAATGGATGTGGTCTGTATGCATGCAGAATATCAATACAAATGGATGTGGTCTGTATGCATACAGAATATCAATACAAATGGATGTGGTCTGTATGCATGCAGGATATCAATACAAATGGATGTGGTCTGTATGCATGCAGAATATCAATACAAATGGATGTGGTCTGTATGCATGCAGAATATCAATACGAATGGATGTGGTCTGTGTGCATGCAGAATATCAATACTAATGGATGTGGTCTGTGTGCATGCAGAATATCAATACAAATGGATGTGGTCTGTATGCATGCAGGATATCTATACGAATATACTTTATTTCTCTCAAAGTCAGCAGTCAGTGTCCATGTTTCACATCCATAGACAAGGCCAAACCAAAACCAAGCTCATCAGTTCCATCATTTTCATCACCCCCTAAGTCACCAGTGCCTGACCTAGATTCTGATTCAGCCCATCAAGATAGTATTCATATCTCTGACATGCGCTGACTGGAAGTTAAGCAACTGCCAACAAGACCATACGTGACAAGATGAGATGCTAAGGGAATAATCATATCGTATCTTCTTCGTTCTATTGCATGAAAAAAATTGTTTAAAATCATAACTGTGAACACACGTTAAATAAAAGATTCTTTACTATCCTATAAAAAATATAACTATTGCTATTTATCAAACTCTAGCTTTTCAAGCAATCGAGAAAGACGAGTATATGACAGTTTGTATTTTAAATTACATTTAAATCATCACAGCTCAAACAACTCTTTTCCTGACAGATCACTGCAACTCTCTTGTTTTCTCAAAATGTAAGCTTGCAGAGACGTATGGTGCAGTGACCAAACCTACTGGTGGGGACCTACAGAACCACAGGCTAACAGATAATGTATTTAATAGTTTCAGTTTCTCAAGATGACGTCTCCGCGTTTGGAATGAATTCCGTACGCACTAACATCGCAGGTGCCATGTTATGGAGAAAATCTAGAATGATCATGGCACAAGCCTTAAGCCAGCACATAAACCTATGAGTTGACCAGGTCCTGAGGTCGTACCTAGTCTATGGGTTTGTATCTTATACCAGTATTGTATCAGTCTATCACTGGAACAGTCTTGGTTACATTGTAATGATGGGTGTATCTGTGTATCATAAGACAGATCAAGACATGTTCCTGAGTTCAGGGCACGATATGAAGTATTTAAAAGAGACAATTGTGTGGGTGTGTGTGTGTGTGTATGTGTGTGCGTGTGCACAGTGTGTGCATGTGAGTATATGTGTGCGTGAGTGTGGTGAGTTTGCATATATGCGTGTGTGTGCATGTGGATGTGTGTTTGTGTCTGCCTGCACCCATGTGTGTTTATGTGTGTGTGTGTGTGTGTGTGTGTGTGTGTGTGTGTGTGTGTGTGTGTGTGTGTGTGTGTGTGTGTCTGCGTGTGAGTATGTGTGTTTGTGTCTGTGTGTGTGTTTGTTTGTATGTGTGTGAAAAAAGAGAGAGAAGAGAGAGAGAAACAGAGATTGTGTGTGTGTGTGTGTGTGTGCGTGTGTGTGTGTGTGTGTGTGTGTGTGTGCATGCGTGTGTACATGTGTGTATGTATATATATATATATATATGTGTGTGTGTGTGTCTGTGTTTGTTTCTTTGTTCGTTTGTTTGTTTGTTTGTATGTGTGTGTTTGTGTGTGTGTGTATGTGTGTCTGTGTGTGTGTGTGTTTGTGTGTGTATGTGTGTGTCTGTGTGTGTGTGTGTGTGTGTGTGTGTGTGTGTGTGTGTGTGTGTGTGTGTGTGTGTGTGAGTTGATTCACCCACAGGCAGTATGGAGCGTGTGCAGTGTTTGCAGCATTAGCGGGAATGATTTTGTAATGGCATCCTGTACTACCCTACCTAATCTATTGATCCAATTTTTTCTTTGCCAAACAACATTGGGAAAGGAATCATTCAATAAATTTCTCAGTGCACTTATTAGTATTTATATTTAATTGCCGCAGTGACAACAGGCTTATAATCAATAGCATCAATTTCATAGATTGGTCTTTATTCAGCTCCCCCCCCCCCTTCTCTCTCTCTCTCTCTCACTGTCTGTCTGCTTGTTGCCTTTTTCGCCTTACTTTTAATAGGTGATTATCGTATTGTAAAACTCTTAATGATACAGTTAGATAAGCATCCAAGCAAACAAACAAACAAAAAGACAAAATCAAAACAAAAACAAAAATCAAAATATAACAGCAACAAATAAAAACCAAGATAGCACTCTTGACATATTGAAGATGTTGTGGAAATTACAGTCTTTGTGTTTTTTTCTAGTTTTTATTGCTGTTGTTGTTGTTGTTGTTTTGTTTGTTTGAGTTTTTGTTTTGTTATGCATCTATTGTCTTAAAGGCATTTCATGCATATATAAAGCCAATCCTCTGCCACACAAGTTCAGATCGCAACATGCACGTGAGGAATACAAGCAGCCACAACAGAACAATCAGAAGAGAGAAAACTAAACGACAAAAAGTACACGTATGTTACTATTTCCTCTTTTAATGTTGAACACTTATCAAACAAATTGTGGGAACCTTTCTTTTTGTCATGTATAACAAAAATGATAGCACACGTCAGTCAAGAATGGGAAGGTAAAACATAAGTAGTGAGCGCTCTGTAGTTCGCAGATTGTTTAAATGTAACCGTCAGGCTGTACGCTATCTCAACAACACAGCGATAAAAAACTTAAGTGACGTTTTAATTGAATTACGTTTTGGGTTCAGTGATCTCAGAATAAACAGGGAGATCATAATCGTATGTAGAGAAACTGGCGTCATGTGACTCAAACCATATTCCAACATACATGAGAAGAGGATTGTGTCTTGGACAAGTGATGTAGACCAGTGTTCTGCCTGCATCAAAAAAAAAGGGGGGGGAGAAGCAAAAAAGAGAGTGGCACCTACAGAGGTATCTCCCTTCTCAGTCACACTGGCAAGATCTTCACCAAGACTCTGAATGGCATAGAACAGCAAAAGTGGATCCAGTGCTGAGTGAGGCCTGCTTTAGCTTCAGAAAGTGAAAACGTTGTCTTTGTCCTCCAAAAATGTTGCTTGCGAGTACTAAAAGCGGTTCCATCTTGTCCTTGTTGACTAGGAGAAAGCGTTTGACGGGGTCAACAGGAACAAACTGTGGGAGGAAGTGAAACTGCACAGTGTCAAGGGGCAACTTCTTGATATCAGCATGATGTACAGCAACATACAATATGCACAACGTTCTGATGTGTGACAGGGTTATGTACTGTCACAGTTACTGTTCAACGTATACATGGACAAAATCTTCACATACACCAAATCGGAATCAGAGGCCCTAAACGAACTGCTATTCACGACGATCAAATCACTCTGAAAGAAAATAATGGATTATATGTCTCAAGTCAAGTCAGCAAAAACAAAACAGATCAGGTTAGAAACAATGACATCAGACAGACAGTTGATGCTACATCTATTAACCAGTACACGATGCAAGTGATCTCCAATGTCTGTTTTGTCCATTGTGTCCAGATGTGAGAGTAAACGAAAACGACTTTCTGTATATAATTGGATCAAAATATCTTTCAGGGTGAGAGCTAAAGGTTTCACTGATGTGAACTTTACAAGAAAAGATATAATGTATAGTCATTATTCACTGCGTCTTGGCAAAGGACCTTTTTCACGAGAATACACTTATGAGGTTTTAGTAAACGTTCATGACGCCAGTCATGACAAACTATATTGATGATGTTAAAAATGCATATCAGAAACTTGGTCAGTGTAAGGGTCATTACCATTGCAGTTGGAGCATCTCATTGAGGAAAGATGAATTAAGTCAAAACTATAACGTTTACCGTCATCAACCAAGCCATTCCAACAGTGACAGGAAAACCAATAAAACAGTCTGTGGACCTTCTGATTTTGTTCATGACACTTCTCTTGTAGCTGGTATATGGCAAACACTGTATCTTTCTTTCCACTTCCACAACGAAAACCACAGTGAGTCTCAAATATGATAGGCTCAGCTACATGGGTGATGACTCTGACAAGAATAACTGTGCTGAAGACCTTCCCTACAATGCATCATCATCATCTTGTGTCCTTCCACATGGCGTTGGCGATCATGGCCCTCCATACAAATCTCTTCCTTGTTGCTGCAATTACATCTCCCACCCTCTCTGTCCTCAGCCGCCCTAAAATTCCATGCAATATTTTCTCTCTGGGTCTACCTGATGTTCTTTTTCCCTCCAGCTTTCCTCTTGTGACCAGGTGCTCTAATTTCCTCTCCTCATAAAATGGCATAATCTTCTTTATTAATGAACTCTTGTGTCTGCCTCCTTTAACAGTCTCGTTTGTTTTCTTTGCTGTCCACGGAAACTCTCAACATTCTTCTTAGAAACCACATTTCAGTTGCCTCAGTTTTGTCCTGACTTGCCATGTTTGACTGTCCACGCCTCACAACCGTACAACAGTGTCGGTTCTATATAACAACCAAAAACTCTCTTCCTGATGGTATTTGATAGGCATTTGTTGGTAAGAACGCCTTTCATCTTCTTGTACGCTGTTTTGGCTTGGCCAATTCTGCAAGCCGTTCCCAGATATTTAAACTTATCAACCTGTCTTAAAGTTGTGCCATTCACTGTTATTTTGCATGGGGGGGGGGGGGGGATTTCTTGCTTTGTACGCATTACCGTGACTTTAGTCTCCTGTCTATTTAGTTCCAATCCCTTACTTTTGTTTTCTATTTCTATTATATTCACAAGGTTTAGTAGGTCTTTTTCATTTTCTGCAAATAGCTCGGTATCATCTGTGTAATGAATATTGTTTATCATTTTTCATCCAACCTTTATCCCAGGGCATTCTTCTAGGTTTCTCAAGTTGGTTTCGCTGTAAAGCGAAAACAAATCTTGTGACTTAACACAACCCTGCCTGACCACTCTTTGATGGTTTGGACAGACCTTATATCGGTTACTCTTCTCATTGCAGCTGTTTGTTATCAATACATATTTCTGATTATTCGTAGATCTGTTCCATCAGTACTGAGCCTTTCTATGTGTTTTACCTAATTGAAAGCCTTGGTATAATCACAAAGCATCAATATAAATCCTTATTCAACTCAACTGACCTCTCTATAATAGTTCTTAGGATTATATGGCATTAATAGGTCCTTTCCCTTCGACAAATCCACACTGTTCTTCTGCTACGTCTCTTTTGATTCTGTTCCTTGTCCTCATCACGATAACTCTTAAAACATTTTTTATATGAGTCATCAAGCTGATTGTACAATGGATTTCCTATTCTATAGCTCTTGTTTTCTTTGGTAGTGCAATGGAAATTCATTTCGACATATCTTTCGGGATTTTTCTTGTGTCATAGATTTCATTTACGAGGTCTGTTATTTTTTTCAATACTGATTTCTTCTAGGTCCATAATCATTTCTGTAGTAATATCGTCTGGTCCTAGGGCTTTTCTCGGTTTCATCTATTTAATGCTGCTCTAGGTTTATCTTTCATTATGGATGGTCCATCAGTGTTTTTCTTATAATGTGGTATTCGTTTCTGTCATCGTCAAGAATGTCTTTAATGTACTTTCCCCATCTATCTAATGTTTTGTCTCTTTCCATGATAAACGTACCATCTTTCGATTTTAAGTAACTAGTTAATGTGCATGCCTTTTTCATGTGGGCAATTTCTTCAATGTTTCTGAACATACTTTGAAGACTGTTTTGTGTCGGTCTTATACTTCTTTGCACTTTCTTTCCAGCCAAGCTTCCTTAGCTTCTCTTTTGTTATCTCACCAGTCAACTCAGAAAACAGAGCAATGCTTCTACGTCTTTACTGCAACATGCTGTCTGATTCTTAACTGACACTTGTATGTTACAGTGAACAGTAATCAGCTCACATTTACACATTTACGCGATCAGTTCACATTTACACGAATATCATCCCATGCTGCTATCTATATGAATATCGTCCCGTGCTGCTATCTACATGATATCATCCCATGCTGCTATCTACACCAATATCATCAGGTGCTGCTATCTGCACGAATAACATCACATTCTTACTATCTACACCAATATCATCCCGTGCTACTATCTACATGATATCATCCCATGCTGCTATCTACATGAATATCATCCCATGCTGCTATCTACACCAATATCCTTTGTTTCTATCTACATGAATATCATCCTATGCTGCTATCTACACCAATATCATCCCATGCTGCTATCTACACCAATACCATCCCATGCTGCTATCTAATAATAATAATAATAATAATTACAATATTTATATAGCGCAAAATCTCGATAAAAATCAAATCTAAGCGCTGAACATACACTTACGCACGCGCGCACACACACGCACACACACACTTACACATGGCTATAAATGGGGAAAAAGAATAAAAGCAATGGAAAATTATAAAGAGCATATTATATACAAATATATATTACAATGTGATTCCCCTCCGAGTGGAGACAGGCTACAGAGGGGGGATGAGTGAGGTCAGGATTTTATGCAGAGGAGAAAAGGTGAGTTTTGAGAGCGGACTTGAAGGAGACAAAAGTAGGTTGCTGACGGACAGAGAGAGGAAGTTTGTTCCAGGAAAGTGGACCAGAAACAGAGAAGGCTTGTGGACCAAAAGGTATTGAGCTTGGTGCGTGGAAAGCGAAAAGTCAGAGGATCGGAGGCAGAGCGGAGGGTACGTGAGAGAACATAGATCTCAAGTAGGCTTGACAGGTAATCGGGGGCTGCGTTATTGAGGCTTTTGTAGCACATGGTGTCTAGTTTGTACTGTATGCGCTTTGATACAGGGAGCCAGTGAAGTTGTGCGAGGAGAGGAGATATGTGGTCAGCTTTTTTCTTTTTGAGTACAAGGCGTACAGCATTGTTTTGAATGCGCTGTAGGATGTGAATGGTGGAGGCAGAAAGACCAGACAGGAGTGAATTGCAATAGTCAATGCGAGACATTATGAAGGAGAGAACGAGTTTTGCAGTTGTTTCCACAGAGAGATACTTCCTGATCAAGCTTATACGATGGAGGTGATAGTAGCAAGATCTGGCAGTTTGAGAAACAAAGTTGTTCATGGAGAGGGTAGAGTCAATGCAGACACCAAGGTTTTTAGCTGAATCAGAAATTGGGACTGATGTGTTACATAATGGGAGAGAAAGAGGAGGCAGCTGAGAAAGTTTCTGACGGGTGCCAATGAGGATAGCTTCTGTCTTGTCGTCATTAAGCTGAAGTTTGTTGAACGTCATC
Organism: Monoplex corrugatus; assembly: GCA_030674185.1. NCBI lineage: Eukaryota > Metazoa > Mollusca > Gastropoda > Littorinimorpha > Ranellidae > Monoplex > Monoplex corrugatus. Next base: position 46,991 of record JAPXFY010000581.1, read on the forward strand.
CAGTTCTTAATGTCCGAGTAACACTCTACATGAATATCATCCCGTGCTACTATCTACATGAATATCATCCCATGCTGCTATCTACACCAATATCATCCCATGTTGCTATCTATATGAATATCATCCCGTGCTACTATCTTCATGATATATCATCCCATGCTGCCATCTACACCAATATCATCCCATGCTGCTATCTACACCAATATCATCCCATGCTGCTATCTACACCAATATCATCCCATGCTGTTATCTACATGAATATCACCCCATGCTGCTATCTACATGAATATCATCCCATGCTGCTATCTACACGAATATCATTCCATGCTGCTATCTACACGAATATCATCCCATGCTGCCATTCCATTTCGCATGAAATGTTTGCGGATGACACTCAGCTCCTTCATTCAGCTTCTGTTGATGACTATCCTGATGCAATTTCTTCTCTCCGAAACTGTACCTCTGACATTGATCTGTGGATGTCATCAAATAAGCTGAAACTTAACTGTGACAAGACGGAGGCTATACGTTTCTCACATCATGATATCAACACACTTTCTTCTTCTCTCCCTATAGGTTCTAGTTCCATTGAATTTTCTGACTGTGTCCGGGATTTAGGAGTTCTTTTAGATCATGATCTTTCTATGCAAAAACATGTCACTAAGATATGCCAGCTTTCTTATATGGAACTAAGACGTATTGCTTCTATCCGCCCCTTTCTTACTGAGGAAGCCACTAAAACTCTTATTTCCTCTTATATTCTTTCACGCTTGGACTACTGTAATTCTATTCTAATCGGCTGCCCTTCAGTTGTCATTCAACCTCTCCAACGTGTTCAGAATTCAGCAGCTAGGCTTGTTTGTAAAGCCCCTAGATCCCAGTCATGTTCTCCTCTTCTGAAAAAGTTGCATTGGCTTCCAGTTGAACAAAGAATCAAATAAAATGTTGCTGTCTCTGTTACAAAATTCTTACTTGCTCCGCTCCCTCTTATCTGTCTGAACTTCTTCAAGTGTATGTACCATCCAGAACTCTCCGATCCTCTACTGACACAAGAACTTTCTGTGTTCCCCGTTTCAACCGGAAACTGCATGGTCAGAGAGCTTTCTCCCACTCTGCTGCCATGACCTGGAACTCCCTTCCCTATCATATTCGCCATAAGCAATGCCTTCCTTCTTTCAAGTCTAGTCTGAAGACCTATCTTTTCACTCAATACTTTCATTGATCTTCTCTTTCTCTTCTCTCTCAGCCCTGATCATCGTTCCTACATATATGTGTGTGTGTGTGTTTGTGTGTGTGTGTGTGTGTGTGTGTGTGTGTGTGTGTGTGTGTGTGTGTGTGTGTGTGAAGCATGTTTATGCGAGCAAGAGAGAGGGAGAGAGAGGGAGAGAGGAAAAGAGAGAGAGAGAGAGGCTGTGCGGGAGAGAGAGAGAGTGAGCAAGGAATATCGGGAGCACGGTAGAGAGCGAGAGTATGGTTGGGGTGGGGCAAGAGAGTGAGAGTATGAGTAACAGTATGTGTAAGCGTGATAGAATTTGATAGTAGAGAAACTGAGTGGTTGAGAGAGGGAGTGTGTTTGGGTCTGTGTGTGTGTGTGTGTGTGTGTGTGTGTGTGTGTGTGTGTGTGTGTGTGTGTGTGTGTGTGTGTGTGTGTGTGTGTGAGAGAGAAAATATTTTTGTATGATTGTCACTACTTTTAGTAATATTTGAATTTACTATGTTAATATGTCTTGTTGAACGTAAATTTTATGTTTTATGTTATATAGTGTTAGCAGCGGTATGTTTAAATTTTATGTTGGTGTATCTATTTGTATTTAATTATATACTGATTTTATGTGAAGCGCTTTGTGCTCTGGAAAGCGCTATATAAATTGCCTTTATTATTATTATTATTATCTACACGAATATCATTCCATGCTGCTATCTACACGAATATCATCCCATGCTGCTATGTACACGAATATCATCCCGTGTTGCTATCTACACGAATATCATCCCATGCTGCTATGTACACGAATATCATCCCGTGTTGCTATCTACACGAATATCATCCCATGCTGTTATGTACACGAATATCATCCCGTGTTGCTATCTACACGAATATCATCCCATGCTGTTATCTACACGAATATCATCCCGTGTTGCTATCTACACGTGCTGCTATCAGCAGAATAATTACAGTAAACCTGTTCAGTCCTGCCTATTTATGACAACCTTCTCCCTTCATTCCTATGTTTCTTACGAACAGCAATTCTTTTCATTCCTGGGTTTCTGGAGAAATTCGGTAACAAATGTGAGGTGGGTGTTTTGTCACAGACAGATTGAAGCAGTGTAGAATAGGTATACTAAACCCTATATCACTGTAGAATAGGTATACTAAACCCTATATCACTGGGTGCAGCAGTGGCTTGGCAAAGTGTCTGATGGTGTTTGGATGTCATGCTCTCTGTTTTGGTGACATACAGATGACAGTATTGGTGACACTTTTCTTCTAATTGTTTGTTGATAGTCAATTCTGCCGTGACACAAACAACAAACAAACAGTGCAACATAAATGTTTCAAACTTACAACTTTGTGTGTATCAAGCTCGCTAAGGCTTGAACTAAGACCTTACTACCTGGCACAAAATGTCGTTTCCTCGCCTTGACGTCAAAGCTTCAACTAAGTTCTCTTGAGCGATGGCACATAAATCTGCAATACGGTTCCGTAAATCCACCACGTATTCAACCTCCGTTTGTAGCTCCTGCCTTTTGGGGTGCGTCTAGAGTTCTTTAAGTACCTGCATGGGACTTCTGACCTTCCTTCCACAGAGGAGCTCGAACAGAGAAAAACCTGTACTGGCCTGAGGAACCTCACAATATGCGAAGAGCAGTACCGGGATCCATCTATCCCACTCTTCTGGCTTTTCTTGCACCAACCTCCGCAACATGCGTTTCAGAGTCCTGTTAAATCTTTCGACTGCCCCATTGCACTGGGCATGATAAGGAGTGGTGCACAACCCTTTGATGGCCAATAGTCGAAAAATCTCCTTCATGGTCTGGCCGGTAAACTGACTGCCCCTGTCTGTCAATACACTGCACGGAATTCCCGTCAGAGACCACATCTGAAACGCTGCCTCCGCCACCACTTCAGTTGTTATGTTCTTCAGCGGCACTGCTTCTGGGTACAGGTCGCGTAGTCAACCATCACAAGAACATAACGACTCTCAGACTGAGAGACTGGAGCGACTGGCCCAATGAGATCCATCCTTACATGTGAAAAGGGTTTTTGGACCTGTGGCATCCTTGCCAACGGCACTGTCGGCACTTGTCCTTTGCGGATCGTTCTTTGACACTTCACACAAGACTGGCAGTACCTGACGATGTCAGAACACATTCCTGGCCAGTACAAATGTGGAAGAATACAAGCCTTGGTCTTACCCACTCCTAAGTGACCTGACATTGGAATGTCATATCGTAGCATTAATACTGATGGACGCAGTTCCTTCGGTACGCAGATTTGCGTGACAGTCTACTTGTCACTCTCAAACTTCCTCATCAGAACGCCACCCTTCTTTACATACGTCATATCTCCATGTCTCGTACGGTATACAGTCCCCTTGGAACATGCAACCCTAGCCTTTTTCAATGTCTCATCTTCTTCCTGCTTCTCCTCCAACGACGACTTCGATGCTACCATAACTTGGTCCTTGAGCGACAACGGGCTCATAGGTTTCCTTTCCCTTCGTACTTGTGCTCGAGTCTGCACTACCCATACCAAAGCTGGTACTGCATACACTGGGACTCTTTCGAACGACAAATCTTTTCCCCTTTGCACAAAATGCCCTACCAGTACGTCCTCCACAGGCTTCTTCATTACTAGTACTCTCATCTTCCCTCGCACGAAAGGCGATTCGAGAACGACTTCTGCAACAGGAAGAATGCTGCGGCAACGTGTCTCAGCTAAGACAACGGTCATGGTATCCCAGTATAGTCCTCAGGGGACACGATCTCTTCTGAAACAACCGTGTAACCCGCGCCTGTATCTCGAAGCCCGTTTGCTGGCATACCATTTACTAACACTTTACAACGAGGGGTATAGGGTTTTCCTGCGCATGAGACGCATAACGAAGGAGTAAATGGTGGCTCCAACAGTTGAGGAAGTCCTGTCAATACCGCCAAGACTTTTGGTACGTTTCAGGGCAATTGCGTGCAATATGTCCTCTCTTCTGGCATTTGAAGCACTGTATCATTTCTCTCACTCTAATCTGTTGCTTTTCCTGACTCTTTCCTGTACTCTGTCGTTTTCCTTGCCTCTCCACTAAGGGTGCTTCCTCTGTCCTACTTCCAGGTATACCTTCTTCCTCGTTCCCTCGAAGATTTGGCCTAATCGCTTGCCTTTCACACCTGGCCCATACGCTTTGCCTCCGCGTATACAGTCGCTTGCTTAGCTACCTCATCAGTTGATTTGGGCCACGTTTTACGGACCTCCACAATCAAATCTTGTGACAGAATCCGGCACATCTGTTCTTGCATGAGCAGATCCTTAATGTCCCCCGCATCTTCTTCATTCTTCTCCGCAGCCTGACACCACAGAGAAAAACAAGAACTCAGGCGAGTAAGGAGCTGGTCAAATGTCTTGTCCGGGTCCTTCTTAATGTCCCAACATTTCAGTCTGTATGCTTCGACGTCCAGACGAAAGTATTTCAGCAAGGCCATTTTAACTTTACAGTATTGGCTCAAATCATCTGGATGAAGCCAAAGGACTGCCTGCCTGGCTTTTCCACGTAGTAGTACTACCAACTTTGTAGACCATGTTGACTCTTTCCACCTGCATAAGCTGGCCATTTTCTCGAAGTGAGCCACGTAGGCCTCAGCGTCTTCGCCGTCATGCAACGGGTCTAAGTAAACATGTTGCGCTTCGCTCTTTTCCTTCCTGATACGAACCTCTTCCTCTCTTGCTCTAATTTGTCTGTCCACCTCTTCTCTCCACACCCAAGTTTCTCCACTCTCCTCTCTTGTTCATTCCTTATCTACTCCTCCTTCATCCAAAGTTCTCTCTCTCTCTCTCCTCTCTTCTTCCCTAATTTTCATCCAAAGTTCCTCTTCGTGTTTGATTCTCAGTCTCTCCTCATCCTTCTCATCTTTAATTCTCAGTCTTTCCTCAGCTTTCTGTCTGGACAGAACTTGACACAAACGTCGCTAACTCCCCTCCCTGTAAACCCATCTTCACACCAATGTCTGCAAACTTTTCATACAGGGACACCGCATTATGTTCCTGCCTCGGTTCTTCCTTCATCATACTAGTTATCATACTAGCCATTCTCTGTCTACCCTCTGGGGTTGCCAATGGGGACCCCAACTGATGGGTAGTTTTAATTTCCCCTGAACACAATTCCATATCGCTATCTTTCTGGCCACTAGTAATTTTTTCCACAAGTATTTTATGTGTAGACTTTAATCCAACTTATCTTCGTGAATATGGATAACAATAAAAAAAAATCTCATTGAATGCTTGGTTATCACAAATATGGACAACAATCAAACAATCTCTGCTCAATACTCGTTTCTTTAAATATAGGTAACAACCCAAAAATGTTTCCATTCGATGCTTGTTATCAAAATATGGATAACAATCCAAACAGCTTCATTTCAATGCTTTGTTATCAAAATATTGATGCAACACAAAGCAGCTTCCTTTACTATTTTGTCATCATAAAATACGGTAACAACCCAGTTTTCACTCAATGCAAATATGGATAACAACCAAAACTTTTCCATTCAAATATTTTTGCCATCACAACTATGGATAACAACCAAACAACTTCCGTTCAATATTTGTTATCGCCAATATGGATAACAACTAAACAGTTTCCACAATATTTTGTTATCAATAACGTAGATAACAACCAAAAAAAAGTCTATAGATCACGCATGGGCTGCGTCAACCCAGACAAAACAACAACACACTTAACACAGAAACAGTAGCAATGAACAGGTGTTACACACCTAATTTCTCGACTGAATCTTTTTACGTGTCTGCCTCCCAAGATTTGGCACACACCCTCCAACCACCCACTGATTCAGTCCAAACCTGTCAAAGCCCCGCTAACCTGTTCTACCTAATTCCTAACTATCCCACCGCTGCCACCGATTTGTCAAGCTCACTA
>JAPXFY010005814.1:0-2500 GCA_030674185.1 Monoplex corrugatus
TAACAGTGATGTCACACTCAGAATTAGTTTTGGAGGAAAATACTCCACACATACCTGGCAAATGAAACCATAATCAAAAACAGAGATGCAAAATCAAGAAATGTCCAGCAACAGCTCTTATGGAACAACATACTGACTCATAAACAGCGTATTTTTCTTTTTCTTTGTGGAAAATGACAGGTAGAGATCTAGTAAGAGATCTACTAAACGTAAAGGACAGGTAGAGATCTAGTAAGAGATCTATTACACGTAAAGGACAGGTAGAGATCTAGTAAGAGACCTATTACATGTAAAGGACAGGTAGAGATCTAGTAAGAGACCTATTACACGTAAAGGACAGGTAGAGATCTAGTAAGAGATCTATTACACGTAAAGGACAGGTAGAGATCTAGTAAGAGATCTATTACATGTAAAGGACAGGTAGAGTTCTAGTAAGAGATCTATTACACGTAAAGGACAGGTAGAGATCTAGTAAGAGACCTATTACACGTAAAGGACAGGTAGAGATCTAGTAAGAGATCTATTACACGTAAAGGACAGGTAGAGATCTAGTAAGAGATCTATTACACGTAAAGGACAGGTAGAGATCTAGTAAGAGACCTATTACACGTAAAGGACAGGTAGAGATCTAGTAAGAGATCTATTACACGTAAAGGACAGGTAGAGATCTAGTAAGAGATCTATTACACGTAAAGGACAAGTAGAGATCTAGTAAGAGATCTATTACACGTAAAGGACAGGTAGAGATCTAGTAAGAGACCTATTACACGTAAAGGACAGGTAGAGATCTAGTAAGAGACCTATTACATGTAAAGGACAGGTAGAGATCTAGTAAGAGATCTATTACACGTAAAGGACAGGTAGAGATCTAGTAAGAGACCTATTACACGTAAAGGACAGGTAGAGATCTAGTAAGAGACCTATTACATGTAAAGGACAGGTAGAGATCTAGTAAGAGACCTATTACATGTAAAGGACAGGTAGAGATCTAGTAAGAGACCTATTACACGTAAAGGACAGGTAGAGATCTAGTAAGAGATCTATTACACGTAAAGGACAGGTAGAGATCTAGTAAGAGATCTATTACATGTAAAGGACAGGTAGAGATCTAGTAAGAGATCTATTACATTGAAAGGACAGGTAGAGATCTAGTAAGAGATCTACTAAACGTAAAAGACAAGTAGAGATCTAGTAAGAGATCTATTGCACGTAAAGGACAGGTAGAGATCTAGTAAGAGATCTATTACACGTAAAGGACAGGTAGAGATCTAGTAAGAGATCTATTACACGTAAAGGACAGGTAGAGATCTAGTAAGAGATCTATTACATGTACAGGACAGGTAGAGATCTAGTAAGAGATCTATTACACGTAAAGGACAGGTAGAGATCTAGTAAGAGATCTATTACACGTAAAGGACAGGTAGAGATCTAGTAAGAGACCTATTACACGTAAAGGACAAGTAGAGATCTAGTAAGAGATCTATTACACGTAAAGGACAGGTAGAGATCTAGTAAGAGACCTATTACATGTAAAGGACAGGTAGAGATCTAGTAAGAGATCTATTACACGTAAAGGACAGGTAGAGATCTAGTAAGAGATCTATTACACGTAAAGAACAGGTAGAGATCTAGTAAGAGATCTATTACATGTAAAGGACAGGTAGAGATCTAGTAAGAGATCTATTACATGTAAGGGACAGGTAGAGATCTAGTAAGAGATCTATTACACGTAAAGGACAGGTAGAGATCTAGTAAGAGATCTATTACACGTAAAGGACAGGTAGAGATCTAGTAAGAGATCTATTACACGTAAAGGACAGGTAGAGATCTAGTAAGAGACCTATTACACGTAAAGGATAGGTAGAGATCTAGTAAGAGATCTATTACACGTAAAGGACAAGTAGAGAACTAGTAAGAGACCTATTACATGTAAAGGACAGGTAGAGAACTAGTAAGAGATCTATTACACGTAAAGGACAGGTAGAGATCTAGTAAGAGATCTATTACACGTAAAGGACAAGTAGAGATCTAGTAAGAGATCTATTACACGTAAAGGACAGGTAGAGAACTAGTAAGAGATCTATTACACGTAAAGGACAGGTAGAGATCTAGTAAGAGATCTATTACATGTAAAGGACAGATAGAGAACTAGTAAGAGATATATTACATGTAAAGGACAGGTAGAGATCTAGTAAGAGATCTATTACACGTAAAGGACAGGTAGAGATCTAATAAGAGATCTATTACACGTAAAGGACAGGTAGAGAACTAGTAAGAGACCTATTACACGTAAAGGACAGGTAGAGAACTAGTAAGAGACCTATTACATGTAAAGGACAGGTAGAGATCTAGTAAGAGACCTATTACATGTAAAGGACAGGTAGAGATCTAGTAAGAGACCTATTACACGTATAGGACAGGTAGAGATCTAGTAAGAGATCTATTACACGTAAAGGACAGGTAGAGATCTAGTAAGAGATATATTACACGTAAAGGACAG
>JAPXFY010005814.1:7500-14083 GCA_030674185.1 Monoplex corrugatus
GAGGCACCACTTGAAATCCAGAATCTGGTTTGGCCTGCAGCGCCAGAAGGAAAATTCAATAACAAACCACCAACACTGGATGAAGTGAAGAACGTAGTAAAGAAAGCCAGAGCCAAGTCAGCACCTGGACCAAACGGAATTCCATACCTGCTCTACAAGAAATGCCCAAAAGTGCTCGAGTGGCTCCACAAGATGATTCGATCAGCATGGAGGAACCAGAAGATCAGCGACCAATGGATGAGAGCTGAAGGAGTGTACATTCCGAAGGAGCAGAACTCCAGCAGCATCAATCAGTTCAGGCCAATATCACTTCTGAACGTCGAGGGGAAAATCTTCTTCTCTGTTATGGCAGCAAGATTGACAAAATACCTGACTGAAAACAAGTATCTGGATATGTCAGTCCAAAAGGGAGGCATACCAGGAATGCCTGGATGCTTGGAACATGCCACGTTGATTTGGGATGCCATCCAAAAAGCAAGAACAGAGAAGAGAGACATTGACGTAGTTTGGCTTGATCTGGCGAATGCATATGGATCAGTTCCACACGATATGATCCAGCTGGCTCTTGAAATGTATCACATCCCAGAAAACATCCGAACAATGCTGAGGAAGTATTTCCAAGGGTTCTCAATGCGGTTCTCTACCAAAGAATACACCACGGACTGGATAGACCTAGAGGTGGGCATTGCAATGGGCTGTGCAATCTCTCCCATACTGTTCGTGTTGGCAATGGAAGTCATCTTGAAAGCTGCAATGAAGAGTTTAGGTCCAGTGAATCTGGGAGATGGATACCAGATGCCTCCTCTGAAAGCTTTCATGGATGACACAACAGTCTTGTCCACGGATGAGGAAGAGACACACCAAATCTTAAAGCAGCTGGATGAGCTGGTGGCCTCTTCAAGAATGAGGTTCAAACCTAAGAAATCCCGAAGTCTCTCACTGCGAAAAGGAAAAGTGGCAGATTCAGTCAAATTCATGGTAGCCAACCAAGCCATCCCCACTGTCACAGAAGAGCCAGTAAAAAGTCTCGGAAGATGGTATGATGACTCCCTGAAAGACACACAAAGGGGATGTGAAACCAAGCAAACAGCAGAAGAAGGCCTGAAGAAAATAGATAACTGCGGACTGCCAGGCAAATACAAAGTCTGGTGTCTACAGTTCATGCTGATACCAAAGCTGCTGTGGCCACTGCTAATCTATGACATTTGCACCAGCACAGTCGAAGCAATGGAAGCCAAAATCAACAAATACACAAGAAAATGGCTCGGTGTCCCACCTGGTCTCACTGATGTTGCATTCTACTGTCGTCAAGCAATGCTGAAGCTACCTCTCAAATCCATAGTGGAGGAATACAAAGTTGGAAAAGCAAGACTGTTGAGCATGCTGGAGGAATCGGAAGACAATATCGTGAGATCAGTTCATCCAAAGCTGAGAACTGGCAGAAAGTGGAAAGTCCAAGAGGCTGTAAACAATGCCAAGAGAAACCTCAGCATCAAAGAAATAATTGGACACACGCAAACCAACAGACAGGGACTGGGAGCAACAAAAATGCAGTGGTGGTCCAAAGCCAAAGGGAAGGAAAAAAGAGACATGATCATACAGGAGTTGAAGGAAGAAGAAGATGTCAAAAGAGTGCAGAAGGCAGTCCAGCAAGGTCAACAGGGGCAATGGACAACATGGGACAGTGCACTCCAAAGAAGTCTCAGCTGGAACGATATGTGGCACATGGCTCCTCTAAGGATAAGCTTCTTCCTCAGATCTGTATATGACCTGCTCCCCTCGAATGCAAACTTAGTGAAATGGGGAAAGCAGACGACCCAGCATGTCCGCTCTGTCAGAAGAAACAAACAGTGGAACATGTCCTAAGCTCTTGCAAAGTAGCGCTAGCCCAAGGAAGGTATACATGGAGGCACAACCAAGTTCTGAAAGTGATCACAGATGTGGTTAGCGAAAAAACCATGACCCCAAACGCACCAATTGCTATGACAACGTTCTACAAAGCAGGAGGGAAACAGGTCTGGCCCGAAAGTGCTATGACAACCAGCACATTGCCAAAGGGTCTTCTGGATGGAGCAGTCGACTGGGAGTGTACAGCAGACCTCCCAGAGTGGAGAAATTACCCAGATGTCATCAGCAAGACAGGCATGAGACCAGACATCGCTCTCCACTCTGACTCCTCGAAACAAGTGATTCTGATAGAACTCACTGTGCCATACGAAAGCAGAATGGAAGAAGCACATATCTACAAGACCGAAAAATACGCCGGTCTTGCCAGCACCCTGAAGAAAGCAGGTCTGCGGGTCAAAATCTTCGCCATAGAGGTCGGGGCAAGAGGGTTTGTGGGCACCTCCGCTTATGATCTCATGAAACAACTCGCCATTTCTGGGAAGAAGAGGACTAGAGCCCTTAAAGCGATGGCAGAGGCAGCAGAAAGGAGCTCAAGCTGGATCTGGGCAAGGAGGAACCAAAAAAGTGAACTTCATAAGGATTAAATTCCCTACAGATGATGTGTGCCCCGTTAGCACATTGGTAAAACCGCGTACCGCAGTTCTGAAGCGCAGAATCGCCCAGGTTCGCTCCCGGGCGTGGGGAAAAAAAAAAAAAAAAAATAGACAACAGCAGAAGGGCATCCAGGAGTCATGACCTGGATGTGGCCCGGCCCCCCGAGAGTGTAAGGAATTCAGGGCCGAAACACTTGTTTAAAGGGGGTTACTTCTCTGAAGACCTTCTGTTGTCTAGCTCTCCCTAGAGTTTCTTTCTACCTATTATCACCTTTATAAGTTATTCGTACGTTGGACTATGTAATTTTTTTTTTATTGTTTTTGCTACAATTTTGTTATCTTTACTTCGCAGTCTAAGTAATTACGTAATTTTCTTTCTGTCCAGTTCTCCTCGACACAGAAAATCAAAGTATTCATTATTATCGACCATAAATAACAGTTAATAGAAAGTTGGAGAATAACCAATATCAGCAATGCGACAACAATCCCAAGTCAAGTTTTTGCAATGGAATTGTAGATCCCTTTCCACCAATTCGGCTTACTTGGAGCATTTCCTGGCATCAAATAGGTGTGAAATTTTGATTCTACAGTCGATGAATGTTGTCGCTACCAAACTTCCCAATTTCCCCAATTATTATTATCCTCCAGTCTATGAATGTGGGAATCACAGGAAGAAGGTATCCACCACGATATATATACTCAAAGAGTTACAATACTGCTTACTTACTTCCCCAGTTTTGAAATCAAGCGAAGATTTGCACGCTTGTGCTGCCACTGTCCAATTAAGCAATTCTTTAAACATCAACGTTTTATCAGTCTACCTGCCAACAGGTCCAGATGACCCAACACAGAATGGCTGCGCACGATCCAAGATCAGCAGCGTGGTAAATGGCTAATAGGTGGAGACTTTAATTCCCACTCCCCATTTTGGGAAAAGAACTGTTCTACTGTTACGAGCAATCGTTTGGTAGAAAATATCGTTGATAGTTCGCTTTACCTTCTAAATGTCTCTAATCTCACCAGAATTAGTACCATCCTGTACCTGGGAAACTCACAGAGACACTTTGGGAAGTGATCACCTACCTATCATCATAACCATAACTGACAAAAACATCAGGATGAAAGACAGCTCTCCTGAAATTATTCCAAAATATAATTACAAGCGTGCAGACTGGTCCTTATTTCGAACTGCTCTTGCTAATCAAGATTACAGACATTATGAAAGTGAAAATGTAGACATTATGTTTTCTAAATTCCAAGAGTCAATTCTAGCCACTGCAGACCTATCGACTTCGAAACTCAAATCTTCTAGATCATATAACCGATTGGGTAATGTTTGGTGGACAGAGGCATGTGAGAAAGCAGTTCAATATAAAAGGGAGAAATTCAAAATCTACATCAAATGCCGGAAACCTGAAGATCATGTGGAAATGAAAAAAGCTAATATCCAATGTAACAAAATCATTGCTGAGGTAAAGAAAGATTATTGGGCATCATTCTGCACAAAAGAAATTTCAGATTTCAAAGATTTCCATAAAGTCTGGACGAAAATGAAACAAATGAAGGATGGAACCAACTTACCTAGGTGTCCGATAATGATTGAAGCATGTAACACATTTCCTTCAGACATGGACAAAGCAGAAACTTTTGTGGATCTGTTTGCTGAAAACAGTAAAGTTGAAGGTTTATCTCCTGACTGCAAACATCACAGAGAAATGGAAGATAACAACCCAATCTACACTGATCCAGTACCACAGAATGATCTCTGGTTTAATTCTCCAATCACCTTAGAAGAGCTAAAAAACACAGTACTGTCTCTACACAACAAACAGAGTTCGGTAGGTGTTGATGCAGTTTCGACTGAAATGATTAAACATCTCCCTGAAAACTACCTTATTTTCCTACACAAAATTTTGCAGAAATGCTGGGTTAGCGGAACTGTGCCACAAATCTGGCAAAAGTTTATAGTTATACCAATCTTAAAAACAGGAAAATCGAAAACGATAAAAACAGTTACAGACCCATTGCTTTGACGTCCCACACAAGCAAACTAATGGAAAGATTGGTCTTAAACAGACTTTTACACTACTGTGATAAAAATAACGTTATTCCGGTAAACCAGGCAGGTTTTAGAAAAGGAAGATCCGCAGTTGAGCACCTGGTTAAACTTACAACTCAGATCAAACAACAGTTTGCCTGCAGAAAAAGTGTTTTAGCTATTTTCTTTGATGTGAAAAAAGCTTACGATCAAGTTTGGCATAAACGTTTATTGTTCATGCTCAAATCTGTTGGTTTATCGGGCAATATGTTCAATTACATTAAATCTTTCTTAGCTAATAGAACAATTCAGGCAAGAGTGGGAACTAGTTATTCTTCTTCACGATGCCTCGACATGGGGATTCCACAAGGTTCAGTGATAGCACCTATTTTATTTAATATCCTTATACAGGATCTTCCTAAAGCTCTTTCAAATCGTGTTGTTTTAGTACAGTACGCTGATGATATATGCACTTGGATGAATATCACTTTAAAAAAGACAACTCCACAGAGAACGCGAAATTACATCAGGAAGTTGTATCAAATTGATCTTGATAATCTTGGAAACTATATGTTAGAAAATGGTCTGTCGTTGTCAGCAGAAAAAACTAGCATGATGCTGTTTGATCCTGGTGGTAACTTAAATAACTTGCCTACTTTCAAATTGCTTGGTGAAGTGTTAAATTCCAAACACGTCGTAAAATTTCTGGGAGTTTACATCACGTCGAAATTAAGCTGGAATGTCCATTTTGATTATATTTTAACAAAAGCGCGAAAAACCTTAAATTTTCTAAAGATAATAAGCAAATTACCCTGGGGAATGGATACAAATGTACTGATTCATCTGTCAACAGCGCTGGTCAAGTCTAAATTATCCTACACACAAGAAGTTTTCTTCAATGCACCCAAATATTTACTAAAAAAGATTCAGAACTTGGACTGCAAAAGTCTTAAAATTGCACTAGGTGTACCAACTCATGCTTCTACTCTGGAAACGTACAAAGTTGCTGGAATTCTACCTTTAAACAACCATCGTGAGCTAGCTACAGCAAAGTTTGCAATTAGAACTACTTCACAAGCGGATAATTTTGTGAGCAAAGAAATTAAGATCAGGTCTGATACTGACTTTCCAAAACGAGCAAAAAACATTTCATCACAAATTACAGCCGCTACTTAATATCTGGCCTGATCAAACAGTCCAACATAACAATGGATGAAATAGCAGAGAAACCAACGATAACGCCTATCCCTACATGGGAAATGCTAAAGGCCACATTTGATCTCGATTATGCAAACGTTAAAAAAGATAATAATGTCAACATTACGCTATTCACAGCTTGTGAACACATCGATGAAAAGTACCGTACCCACCTCCACATTTTTACCGATGGGTCAGTCTTAGCAAATCAGAGCGCTGGAGCAGCCTTTTATGTTCCAAAATTTAACATTAAAAAGTCTTTTTTCATTGGGGCAAATGTATCTATATATACACCAGAATTGGTCGCTGTTGTTCAAGCATTGCATTATTTAATAAGCCTTCGGCCTGTGTCATTCAAAGTAGTTCTCTTTGTTGATTCAAAATCTGTATTATATGCCTTACAGTCTTTTGATACTTATGCTGGGTGCCTTCTCATGTTGGTCTTCATGGCAACAACGTAGTTGAGAGAGCAGCTAAATCCAGTGCCCTCCATTCTGAAAATTCCATAGAATTACATGTTAACACCTCAGTAAAAGAAGCTTACAACTCGCTAGAATTAGCATCATGGATTCGATTTCATAAACATTTAAATGAAAAATTTGTATCTCAAAAAAGAATCAAACTTTCAGTTCAAAATATCTGTAAAAAATTGCAGTATTCCTCGTTATATCATTTGAGATTAATTGTTATGACATATTTTCGCATTCAACTGAATGATCTGAAAACAAAATATTGTAACAACGTTTTATGTATTTGCGGCGCACAATTCACATTGTATCACTGTTTGTTTTACTGCAGAAAGCTTCGTTCCTTTTTAACAAAGACGTTTACACAAGGAAACTATCTT
>JAPXFY010005815.1:5000-14080 GCA_030674185.1 Monoplex corrugatus
ATATGATTTAGTTGATTTAATGTGTATGTATATGTTTACAGCATATGATTTAGTTGATTTAATGTGTATGTATATGTTTACAGCATATGATTTAGTTGATTTAATGTGTATGTATATGTTTACAGCATATGATTTAGTTGATTTAATGTGTATGTATATGTTTACAGCATATGATTTAGTTGATTTAATGTGTATGTATATGTTTACAGCATATGATTTAGTTGATTTAATGTGTATGTATATGTTTACAGCATATGATTTAGTTGATTTAATGTGTATGTATATGTTTACAGCATATGATTTAGTTGATTTAATGTGTATGTATATGTTTACAGCATATGATTTAGTTGATTTAATGTGTATGTATATGTTTACAGCATATGATTTAGTTGATTTAATGTGTATGTATATGTTTACAGCATATGATTTAGTTGATTTAATGTGTATGTATATGTTTACAGCATATGATTTAGTTGATTTAATGTGTATGTATATATTTACAGGATATGATTTAGTTGATTTAATGTGTATGTATATGTTTACAGCATATGATTTAGTTGATTTAATGTGTATGTATATGTTTACAGCATATGATTAAGTTGATTTAATGTGTATGTATATGTTTACAGCATATGATTTAGTTGATTTAATGTGTATGTATATGTTTACAGCATATGATTTAGTTGATTTAATGTGTATGTATATGTTTACAGCATATGATTTAGTTGATTTAATGTGTATGTATATGTTTACAGCACATGATTTAGTTGATTTAATGTGTATGTATATGTTTACAGCATATGATTAAGTTGATTTAATGTGTATGTATATGTTTACAGCATATGATTAAGTTGATTTAATGTGTATGTATATGTTTACAGCATATGATTAAGTTGATTTAATGTGTATGTATATGTTTACAGCATATGATTTAGTTGATTTAATGTGTATGTATATGTTTACAGCATAGGATTTAGTTGATTTAATGTGTATGCATATGTTTACAGCATATGATTTAGTTGATTTAATGTGTATGTACATGTTTACAGCATATGATTTAGTTGATTTAATGTGTATGTATATGTTTACAGCATATGATTTTATTTGATTTAATGTGTATGTATATGTTTACAGCATATGATTTAGTTGATTTAATAATAATAATAATAATAAATGGTTATTTATGAGCGCTTTCCACTTGCACAAAGCGCTTTACAACAACAATAAAAAGTAAAACAAGCACACGAACTCACAGACACACACCAACACACACACAAACACGCACAGACACACACACACAAACCACACACACACGCACGCACGCACGCACACAAACACACACGCGCACGCATTCACACCCAAAAACACGCACATCAAGAATACAAAGCGGCAGAAAGAGGGTTTACAAGAAATGTTGCTGGAAGAGAAAAGTCTTCAGACTAGTTTTAAAGGAGGGAAATGAAGGGCTGTGACGGAGATTGTGAGGCAAGGAGTTCCACATCTGCACAGCAGATGATGAAAAAGCTCGACCACCATGCCTCTCTCGTTTATATTTTGGAACGCGGAATGTTCTATCATCGGTAGCAGAGCGAAGAGATCTGGGTGTACATAGATCGTAAAGATGTCAGAAAGGTATTTAGGCGCAGTGCCAATTATGACTTGGTAGCAGAGACAAGAAGCTTTGTATTTGATTCTTTGTTCAATAGGTAACCAGTGTAACTCTCGTAGAAGGGTGTACAATGTGCCGATCTTTTTGCTTTGCACACTATTTTGGCTGCTGAGTTCTGTACTTGTTGTAGTGGTCTGATCAGGGTATGTGGAGAACCGACAAGAAGAGAATTGCAGTAGTCTAGTCTAGATAGTACACAAGAACTGACAAGTGTTTTTGTTGCATCAACTGTGAGGTAGCGACGTATAGAGCTGATGCGTCTGAGTTCATGGTAGGCTACTTGACAGGTTTTACTGATATGATGTTTCATGGACATCTCTTTATCAAGGAAAAAGCCAAGGTCACGTACATTGTCTGAAAATGAGATGGGCGTAATGTGTATGTATATGTTTACAGCATATGATTAAGTTGATTTAATGTGTATGTATATGTTTACAGCATATGATTTAGTTGATTTAATGTGTATGTATATGTTTACAGCACATGATTTAGTTGATTTAATGTGTATGTATATATTTACAGCATATGATTTAGTTGATTTAATGTGTATGTAAAATGTTTACAGCATATGATTAAGTTGATTTAATGTGTATGTATATGTTTACAGCATATGATTTAGTTGATTTAATGTGTATGTGTATGTTTACAGCATATGATTTAGTTGATTTAATGTGTATGTATGTGTTTACAGCATATGATTTTGTTGATTTAATGTGTATGTATATGTTTACAGCATATGATTTTGTTGATTTAATGTGTATGTATGTGTTTACAGCATATGATTTAGTTGATTTAATGTGTATGTATGTGTTTACAGCATATGATTTAGTTGATTTAATGTGTATGTATATGTTTACAGCATATGATTTAGTTGATTTAATGTGTATGGATATGTTTACAGCATATGATTTAGTTGATTTAATGTGTATGGATATGTTTACAGCATATGATTTAGTTGATTTAATGTGTATGTATATTTTTACAGCATATGATTTAGTTGATTTAATGTGTATGTATATGTTTACAGCATATGATTTAGTTGATTTAATGTGTATGTATATGTTTACAGCATATGATTTAGTTGATTTAATGTGTATGTATGTGTTTACAGCATATGATTTAGTTGATTTAATGTGTATGTATGTGTTTACAGCATATGATTAAGTTGATTTAATGTGTATGTATATGTTTACAGCATATGATTTAGTTGATTTAATGTGTATGTATATGTTTACAGCATATGATTTAGTTGATTTAATGTGTATGTATATGTTTACAGCATATGATTAAGTTGATTTAATGTGTATGTATATGTTTACAGCATATGATTTAGCTGATTTAATGTGTATGTATATGTTTACAGCATATGATTTAGTTGATTTAATGTGTATGTATATGTTTACAGCATATGATTTAGTTGATTTAATGTGTATGTATATGTTTACAGCATATGATTTAGTTGATTTAATGTGTATGTATATGTTTACAGCATATGATTTAGTTGATTTAATGTGTATGTATATGTTTACAGCATATGATTTAGTTGATTTAATGTGTATGTATATGTTTACAGCATATGATTTAGTTGATTTAATGTGTATGTATATGTTTACAGCATATGATTTAGTTGATTTAATGTGTATGTATATGGTTACAGCATATGATTTAGTTGATTTAATGTGTATGTATATGTTTACAGCATATGATTTAGTTGATTTAATGTGTATGTATATGTTTACAGCATATGATTTAGTTGATTTAATGTGTATGTATATGTTTACAGCATATGATTTGTTGATTAATGTGTTGTATATGTTTACAGCATATGATTTAGTTGATTTAATGTGTATGTATATGTTTACAGCATATGATTTAGTTGATTTAATGTGTATGTATATGTTTACAGCATATGATTTAGTTGATTTAATGTGTATGTATATGTTTACAGCATATGATTTAGTTGATTTAATGTGTATGTATATGTTTACAGCATATGATTTAGTTGATTTAATGTGTATGTATGTGTTTACAGCATATGATTTTAGTTGATTTAATGTTATGTATATGTTTACAGCATATGATTTAGTTGATTTAATGTGTATGTATGTGTTTACAGCATATTGATTTAGTTGATTTAATATGTTATGTATGTGTTTTACAGCATATGATTTAGTTGATTTAATGTGTATGTATATGTTTACAGCATTATGATTTAGTGTGATTTAATGTGTATGTATATGTTTACAGCATATGATTTAGTTGATTTAATGTGTATTGTATATGTTTACAGCATATGATTTAGTTGATTTAATGGTGTATGTATATGTTTACAGCATATGATTTAGTTGATTTAATGTGTATGTATATGTTTACAGCATATGATTTAGTTGACTTAATGTGTATGTATATGTTTACAGCATATGATTTAGTTGATTTAATGTGTATGTATATGTTTACAGCATATGATTTAGTTGATTTAATGTGTATGTATATGTTTACAGCATATGATTTAGTTGATTTAATGTGTATGTATATGTTTACAGCATATGATTTAGTTGATTTAATGTGTATGTATATGTTTAGAGCATATGATTTAGTTGATTTAATGTGTATGTATGTGTTTACAGCATATGATTTAGTTGATTTAATGTGTATGTATATGTTTACAGCATATGATTTAGTTGATTTAATGTGTATGTATATGTTTACAGCATATGATTTAGTTGATTTAATATGTATGTATATGTTTACAGCATATGATTTAGTTGATTTAATGTGTATGTATATGTTTACAGCATATGATTTAGTTGATTTAATGTGTATGTATATGTTTACAGCATATGATTTAGTTGATTTAATGTGTATGTATGTGTTTACAGCATATGATTTAGTTGATTTAATGTGTATGGATATGTTGACAGCATATGATTTAGTTGATTTAATGTGTATGTATATGTTTACAGCATATGATTTAGTTGATTTAATGTGTATGTATATGTTTACAGCATATGATTTAGTTGATTTAATGTGTATGTATATGTTTACAGCATATGATTTAGTTGATTTAATGTGTATGTATATGTTTACAGCATATGATTTAGTTGATTTAATGTGTATGTATATGTTTACAGCATATGATTTAGTTGATTTAATGTGTATGTATATGTTTACAGCATATGATTTAGTTGATTTAATGTGTATGTATATGTTTACAGCATATGATTTAGTTGATTTAATGTGTATGTATATGTTTACAGCATATGATTTAGTTGATTTAATGTGTATGTATATGCATCTTGTGTGACATTAGTGTTGTCTGATGTGTACCCCAAATTATTCATTAAAGCGGTCATGCAGGATTAAAGTAGCTGATACAACTACATTTTCTATGTGCTCGGGGTTGGACACTAAAATTATGAATGTATGTGAATTTAAGGTCTGCTAGTTTAGTAAAACATGCAAGAGTCCATAGCATATTGGAAGAAACGCATTACCAAACACTGAAGCGATCAATAGGAATTATTTTTGAGTGCACGTTTTCACTGACAACAGTCGTGACTTTAAAACTTGCAGCAATCTTTTTTCTTGAGCTAGTTGTTGTCGTTGACTCACAACCGTCCACATGTAAAGGAGTGGGTTGACTGCAGCGTGGAGTGGTAACAGGAACACTACTGTGGCCACATAGAACTTGTCTGATACAGCAACATCACTTAAGAACATGATGCTGGTCATGCCAAATGACAACCAGAAAACACAGTCCACTATGGTCATTCTTACCAGCAGTTGGACTGACCAGTAAAGTGATCTACTTGTTGAATCGAACATGGTGTCATATTTTGGTGCTCGCATGCCGATGATAACATGGCCAGTTATAACCAGTAAGCATAGAATAAAGTGAAATACCCCAATAGCCATAAACCACCTAAAATGTTTATTACAATTATAGCAATCAAATAAAGCCAGACGACACAGACCAGACTGACCTTCAAGACCCCAGTGCGACAGTCCTGGCAAGAAAGGTATCACTGTCAACAAGATTCCAACTAACCAAGTTGCTGCACAAGCCACAGCTGTTGAAAGCTTATTGAATTTAGATGCAGTTATGTTGAAACAAAGAATAATAACATAATCCAGTGTGATGAACAAGTTAATCAGAACTGAAACTTCACTGGACAAGAGGGAAAGAAAACTGGCTATTTTACACGTCACACTGTTGGTCCAAGTCTTTTCAAACTGCATATAGTCTCCATGAAATATTTCATTGGCTATGGTAATAATGCATGTGTGGATTCCCATACATATTTGACCAAGCAGCAAATGACCAATAAATAGGATGAATTCTTCTTGAAACATAGTTTTGGACACAGGCAGAACCACAAAACAAACGATGTTTCCTATAATGGCAATCACACTAACCAACCAAAAGTACAACCTGTACAGTTCTGTTGGTAACATTTTTGTGCAGGATGAAAGCAAAGGTTCTGGTGCTGAGCACTTTGTGTTATTTGACACTCTTGGAAGTAAATTCTCACAACATATTCTGTTGTTTGATGAAAGGACAGATTTCAGGTGATGCAACTCTAAAAATAAATGGGAAAGAAAAGTGTTTAATGGGTTTCCCCTTATATCTAATTCCATAAGATTTGGTGTGCTTTTAAAGACAGTAGGCTCTATCATTTCGACGGCAGAAAATGATAGATTCAATCGAATTATCTGAGGCAAGTACAAAACTGACTCACTGTCAAATACGTTTAGAAACGTTTTTGATAAGTCCACTTTCCATACTGCATAATGGACATCAAATACTTCACTTGTCAGTAATGACAAAGGATTATTAGCTAAAATAAGAGTTCTTATATTGAATAACTCTAAAAGTAAGCTCATGTTGATGGTTCTCAGCTTGTTGTTGGCCAGGTCGATAAACTGTAAGTTTGACAGCTTCATGACTGGTATTTCATTCAATGAACAATGCGAAAGACTTAGATAGACAAGATATGCATTAGCACTGAGATTCGTCAGCTTCATTCCTGAGCCGCTGGCGTCCAGATAACGAAGCTGAGGGAAATGATCAACAGAGAAATGTTGATGACACTGAAAAGAGTGACCTTGACAAAGACAACCATCAGGACAGTTCATGGAACACAACCATTCATCATCTCCATGCCAGCACTGATTCCAGCCATCACAGAGATGATCTTCATGCACACACACTCCGGAAGCTTGACATTGATAAAAACCTGGACACATCACTGTCTCACAGTCTTGTTCATCTTCACCATAAGTACAGTCAGAAAATCCGTTACATCGGGTGTAGACAGGGAGGCAGTACAACCAGTCAGCTGTACAACGATAATGAGTTTCAGGACAAGACACGTCATCTTTCATGGCCTGTTGAGTAAAGTAACCTGTGCCATCCAGGTTGATGATAAGACTTTGCCTTTTGTCTGCCTCCCTAACTGGCTCATGGTAGGTAACAACAGGACAACTGTCTTCATCAGAATCGTCCAGACAATCTGTGTGTCCATTGCAATGTTGGCTGTATAAAATACACTGTCCATTAGAGCACTGAACGCCATTACATGAAGGATGTTGACAGAATGACTCATCACTGTTGTCTGGGCAGTCCTTTCTGAAATCACATACCAGAGTGTAAGGGACTGTAGTGATGGCATCATCACATTTAAACATAGTAATCTCATACTGAATACTTTTTTCAGGAAGATCCAGAGATTGTCGCTTCTTAGCACTAGTGTTCAATAACGTACAACACTGCAAATACGTCAACTGTCCACAGTGACTGTTGAGATCACATGACAAAAACGTCTGTGTCATATGACCATTTGGACATTCAACAAAAGTCTGCTGTGTATACGTAAACAAGCACAGAGAAGGGGGTAAAATGGTATACTCCACACTTTGCATGAGAGTCAGGTTTTTTGATTGATATTTTGTTTCACACACGAGCTCATTGCTGCAGTCAGGTATTGGCTTTATTGTATGCTCTAGAGTCATTGAAGAAATGCACGTAAACATGACTGTTCTAGAAGACCCGTAAGGTTTCTCTTGAATGAAGTGTTTGGTGTTATAGATCACTGTTTTGTCTGACCATTTTCGAAATTTACTGTACATGTGGGGCACAACGTACCAACCTGTAGTAAGACCTACTAATACATAAAATGCATCATGGTTTTTAAACAGATGTCGAAAATCATCTTGTTCGTTTCTTGTTTTGACTGTTGCTAATAATCCGCCCATTTTCAAACATGCATGTTCCGCTTTCTGACGATGAATCTTCAAGCTTAATTCAACATATTTATAGCACTTGTTACATGAAGCCACCAACCCCTGACAACCAGGACTGCTGAAGGGACAGTGTTCTGTTTCATCAATTCCACATTCACATTCCCGTTTTAGGTTACAGTGTAAATGGTACTGAAAACTGGAATAGTAATCTACAGAACAGTTAAACAAATTTCTCGCTAGTCTTTGAGGGTAAAACATATAAGAATGAAAGGAAAAGAGTACTTTCAGTTGGTAGTGACGAGTCCTACTTGGAATACTAAGACGAAATTGAAGACTTGAAACAGGAAAAACTCTTGGTGATGGATTATGTTTACTGCACACACGTACAACACTCTGATGATCTGTGTTTGGTTCTCTGTAAATCACTTCTGTGCATGGTTCATTCTCCAGTTTTACATTCCTAGTTTGGTCATAACGTAATTTCTGAAAGCTAAGCATGATGACAAATCCAAGGGGTGCTTTCAAATCTTCACAGACATTGAGGAGGCTGTTCTTGCTATCATGCCTTGGCAACATGATATATCCAGAGCTTTCTGAGACATATACAGTGTAAAATTGATGTTTTTTAATTAAACTGAAATCAACGTTAACCTCAGGAAGATTATAGTGGAAGAAAAGAACAACATTACTTTCAAAAACATTTACATGAAGAGAATGACGATCACAAATTATTTCATGATATGCAGTCACTGATTCCATTTTCCACTGACTGGAATGACACCAATATCCTAATCGTCGAACACGAGAACGTATCAACATACCACCAGGTGCTTCTATACGGACTGTGCAATAAATAGTTGAATTCTCACACATCCCATACACCACATATGAACCCAGCGTATTGTAAACGTACCCACAATCTAAAATATTCTCCTGTTGGATTATAGCGCTGGCGTTGTACAATTTTAAGAGATATTCTACACCTGGACAAATGTCATTGATGTTCAGAGGATTATTCATATTATTGATGTTGTTATTGTTTGTAATGGTACCCCTTGTGGTTATATCTGCACAGAACAACAGACTGTAGCATTTGAACATTAAATGCAGCAAACAAGGAAAATGGTATTTGTTATGATTGTGGTCAATTCATACTTTACTCCTGGTT
>JAPXFY010005816.1:0-14080 GCA_030674185.1 Monoplex corrugatus
GTGTTATTAAATTGAAAATTCGGAAAACGCGGTTTTCTGATTTTTGGGGCCTGATCAACGCAAAAATTTTTATGATAGTAAGCTAAATACAGCCCTGCACCATTCATACAGAAAAAAACCCAAATTAAGGGGTTTAACCTCATTGTCACTCCATCTTTCAAATCATCTCACTCATCATCATCTCATCGGGGTGCCCTCCCAGGGCGGGGGCATCTATTTCCACTGTCTCTTCTCCTTTTCCCCTAATCCCCCTCCCCCCCTCGCCCAAAAAAATTGCCTGTTTTTCCCTTTTTTCCCTAACTTCCAAAGGTGATCTATTTTGGTCTACTCCATCAAACTGTCTCTTTTGTTTTCTTTCTGAATGTTGGGGTTTCCCAGGGCTTTCCACCCCCATAGATTATAAAAAGAAAAAAAAAAAACCTTTCTGGGGCCTTTAATGGCGTAAAACTGACCCCCCCCCCCCCCCAACAAAAAAATAAACAAAGGAAAGAGCCGAAGGTTAATCTTAAAGGGACACAACACAAAAAGGGGGCAGGAACAAAACCGAATTTATGTTGCACTGGATTAAATTGACAGATTGGATCAGATCTATAAGGGAAAATTTCCACAATGGGGCCGAAATTTTTTAAATTCCTTGGCAAAGGCCTAAGGACAGTACCCCACAAAATGTTTTTCATGAACACACCGCGCCCCGCCCCCGCGCCCCCGGCCGCCCCCCAACACACACACACACACCACAAACAGTCACTCAAATCAACACATCAAAATCACTCAATCACATTCAAAATACACATTTTAAAAAATTAAAAAAATTTACTTTAAAAGGAAATTCAAAAGACCCCAATTTTCCTTTGTTAAAAATTTTTTAAAAAACCCAATTTAAAAATTTTGGAAAATTAATAAAATAATAAAAATAATAATAATTACAATGAGGATATCATCTCTTATCACTCTTTTCCCACTGTTTTTGTTGCTTTTTTTTACGTTTTGTTATGTTCTTCTTTCGTTTTTCGTGTTATTTATTATCAAAATTTCATTTTTCATTCATATATTTCTGTACTACCATCAAGGGGAATTTTCATGAGGGCCCGGGTTTTTTTTTTTTTTTGTTTTGTTTCGGTTTTTTTCTTTTAAAATTTTTAAACCCCCCCCCATCCCCCCCTTTTTAAGGAAATTTTTGGGGGAAGGGGGAAGGAAGTTTAAATTTGGGCGTTCGGGGTTGTGCCTTTTATTTTTTCTTTAATCCCTTCCAAAAAATTTTAAATACCTGGGAACGTCATTTCACAGAGGCGATGACACAAACCCAGCAGAATGGGCCACCAAAACATATTAAAGGGGATACAACTTTTACCAACAAATGCCTATCTTAACCCCGGGAAAAGTTCTGAAGATTTAGAACCAATACTGTGTAGGATTGAGGTGGACAGTCAACAAGAAAAAGCCAAACAAGATTGAGGCACCGAATGCGGTTTTTTCTAAGAATGGAAGTTCCGGGGACAGCAAGAAAAAAAACGAGAAAGTCTGAGGGAAGCAACAAAATAGACCCTCAAAATGAAAATGGGAAAAAACACAACTTTGAAAGGCCATTTTATGGGGAAAGGGGGGATTGGACACCTAGTCACAAGGGGGAAGGTGAGGGAAAGAAGCATCAGAACCCGGGAGAAAATGTGGAGGGACTTGCGGGGTGGGGGGGACAAAGGGGGGGGGAATGTGGGGAAGAAGAAAAGGACAATGGAAGTCAATGATCGCCAACCCCATGCGGGGGGCATATGTGATGATGGCCCCCTTCCGCCACCCCCCCACCTTTCACCATTCAAACCGCCAATATGGATTTTGACATGCTCAAGCATCTGCTGTTAATGCGGGCAATTCGTTTGGGGCTGTTTAATGCCCCAGCGTAGAACCCTCTTAAAAAAAACAAATTAAAAAATCATAACTTTTAAATTTCAGGGTCCGAAAGAAGGCACTTTTTTTTGTTTTTCCCATTTTTTGGGGACAAGGGTTGCACTGAATGCTGTGCATACCCCCTGCAGGTTATTTTCTCTTAACCTATCCCTGCGTTGGGTCTGATTAATAGGAAAAGGATTTGTGATGAATAAAAAATGAAAGGGCGTTTTGAAACGTTTTCGCCGAGTCCCTTCTTTCTTTCGCTTTTTTGTGTATTGGGGGTCTTGGGACAAAGGAAAAAAGAAACGGGGAAAATTTTAAATTAAAAAATGACATAACCTTGAGATCACGGGGTTATTTCCCAAAGTAATTTCTCAACCAAATCAGTTTAAGGAAATGTTTTTACTTACCCCTTTTCTTTGTGGCCGGGGGCTTGACTGAATGGGGAGCGCAAAAGTGTTGGGGTTTTAAAATTCTACAGGGGGGGGTAAACCCCTGACTTTCCCCAATAATGTTTCTTGGGGCAAAGGTTCCTTTTTTTCCTCTTTTCCCCCTTTGTTTACATTTTTAATTGTAATAATGAGATTGATAGGATAACCCCATTTGAAAGGGCCTACTTTTGACACAGTTTATCAAAAAATTAGTGGCCCACAGAGCTGAAACGATTTACCTACCTCATTTACCGGGACAACGGATCGTTGTTTTTCATCTTTGCTTTTTTTTTTTTTCTCCTCCTCCCCCTCTCCTGTCCTTCCGTCTGTCTTCTGTCTTCTTTGTCTGTTGTCTTTCTGTTGTCTGATTTTTACTCTTCTCTTTTCTCCCCCCTCCTTCCTCTCTTTTCTTTTCTCTCTCTCTTTCTCTTTTCCCTTTTTTCTCTCTCTCTTATTCTTCGTTCTTTCTCTCTTTCTCCCCTGGTTTTCCCCTGTTGCCTCTTTTTTCTTCCCCCCCCCCCTCCTCTCCCACCTTTCTCTTTCCCCACTCTCTCATTGGCTCTCTCTTTCTCTTGTCTGTCTCTCTTTTTTTTTTTCTCCCCCCTCTCTCTCCCCCACAGCCTTCCCCCTTTTCCCCCACTCTATATTGCTCTCTCTTCTTCTGTCTGCCTTTTCCCCTCTTTTTCTTTCCCTTCCCCCCCCTTCTCTCTCTCTTCCCCCCAATCTTTCTTTCCCTCTCTCTCCCTCACTCTTTTTTTTCTCCCTCCTCCTCCCCCTCCTTTTCTCCCTCCCTTTCTTCTCTCTCTTCTTCCTTTTCCCTTCCCTTTTTCTTTTCTCCCTTCTCTCGCTGTCTCTTTTCTGTCTGTCTATCTGTCCTCTCCCCTCTTTTTTTTTCCTCTCTGTGCTCCTTCTGTCTCGCTCTTCTCCTCCCCCTCTCTCTCTCTCTCTCTCTTTTTCCTTATTCTCTCTTTTTTTCTACCCCCCATCTACTCCTCTCCCCTCCCCCTCCCCTTCTCTTTTTCCCTTCCTCCCTCCTCCTCCCCTCCCCCTTTTTCCTTCTTTTGTTCCTGCCCCCCTTTTTCTTTGCCCTTCTGCCCCCTCTTTCTTCTCTCTGTCCTCTGTTTTGTCTTCTGCTGTCTGTCTGTCTTCTTCTTCCTTCTCCCTCCTCCTCTCTTTTTGGCCTTATTTTTCTCTTTTTTTTTTTCCCCCCCCCCCCTTTTTTCCTCCCCTTTTCTTCTCTCTTTTTTCCTTTTCCCCTTTTCCTTCTTTTTTACACCCAACCACAAACCCCCCCCACCCCCCCACACACACACACACCACACACACAAAAACACACACACACACACCAACCACCACACACCAACACACCACCACAAAATTTTTTTCTCTCTCTTTTTTTCATGTTTTCCCCCATTTTTTCGCCTCTTTGTCTTCCTCCTCTCTTTCTTTCTTTGTCTCTTCTTTCCCCTCCCCCCTTTTTTCCTCATTTATCTCTCTTCCTACTCTGTTCTTCTTCTCCCTCCCTCTCTCTCTCTCTCCCCTTTCTGTTGTCTGTCTTCCTCCTCCTTTTTTTCTTTGTTCTCCCTTTCCCTCACTTTTTCTTCATTCATTTTTTCCCTTTCACTCGTTCTTTCTCTCTCCCCCCTCTCCTCCCCTTCTCCTCCTTCTTCTTCTGCTCCCTTCTCTTTTCCCTTCGTCTTGTAAATTTCCCCCTTCAAAAACAAAACAAAAAAAACTAAAAGACAAATCGTTTTGTTTTAAGATTTTTTCTCCTTGAAAAAAAAATTTAGCCTAGGAAGGCCCTTTTTTGGATGTCCACTTTTAATTTAAAACCTTTTTAAAACGGAAAACCTCCCGGGGGGAGCCGGGGGCTTTTTCTATAAACAACCCTCACCTTCTGGAAATTCGGTTGGGAAATTTTTTCCTCTTTTGTTACTGTCTTCGTTTTGCCTTCCCCCTTTGTTTTTTGTCTTTTTTACCTATCATTTTCTCCCCTTTGGCCATTCACCTTAGTTTCCATCGAGTCTTACGTACTTTCTCTGAATGCAATTGGGTTCATTGTATTAAGTGCATTTTTTGGCTCTGGGGAAAGGGAATTGGGAAGCAATTTTGGCGTTTTAGGCTTTTTTAGTTAATTTTTTTAGTGTCCTTAGTAAATGTACACAGCTTCAAAAAGATGCAACATTTTTCCCAACAATGTGTTAAATTAAATTTTGGGAAAAGTTCTTAATGTTTTATAAACCCAATACTGTTGACGATCACATCAGCCAACAAACGACCCGGAACGGGATTGAGGCAGCGGAAAAATTGGTTTCAAAGAAAATTTGGAATTCCAGGGAAGCAAAAAAAAAAAACAGACATCTTGTGGGGGCGAACAAGTAATCATAAAAGGGAAGTTGGGAAAAAGAAAAACATTTTTAGGCCATTTTATGGGGAAAGGGGGGTTTTTGGGACCCCTGGTCACAACAAAGTGGGGGGAAGAGACCCCGGGTAACCAGGGAAAAAATGCGGACGGATTGCAGGTGGCGGAATGAGAGGGGGGGGAGTTTGGGGGGAACGGAGATAGACGTAAAGCCATGATCGCCAACCCCATGCGGCAGGGCCCTAATGATGATATAAATTGAAAATGATTAAATTTTTTTATATATTTTTTTTAATCCCCCGGCGAAAAATTTGGCAGGGGTCACCCCCAAAACCGCCCTTAGATTGGCGCGAATGTCGTATTTAAAAATTTCATTTTTTTTTTTTTTTTTTCCCCCCTTGAAGTTTGTGAAAGGGTTTTTAAAAACGGTTATAGCCCGAAGGGCGCTACGCAGTCGCGGGGCTTTAAACAAAAATACCGTAAAAAACAGGGGGGGGGAGGGGGGAAAAGAGAGAGACCTCAAACTCCCAAAAAAAGGCGCATTCTTTTTCGCGACCAAACAAATCTCCCGGACATTATTGCCGAAAAAAACCGCCCCCCGCCCCGCCGCGCGCGGGGAATTCCCGTCAGGTTAGCTCACGTCAGGGGTCACGTCGCCCTCGCCACAGACAAAACCCCCTCCCCTGGTCGGTCAGCCGACCCCCCCGTGCCCATATTACTACTACTACTAACTACTTCTACTAATACTGCTATACTAACTCTACTACTTCTACTACTTACTACTATATACTTTCTAAATCTACTTCTACAAATACTATACTACGATTATTCTTCACTTACTACCATTTCTACTACTTCTATTCACTAATACATTTCTGCTACTACTACTACTACTTCTTCACTGCTACTACTAAAAACTACTACTACTACTTTACTACTTTCTACTACTACTCTACTAACTACTACTACACTACTACTCCCCTTGACAAAGGCCCGTTGGCTGAAATTTGCGCCCCGTCTTGTCTTGTATTAAATACATTTCTTATTTTTTTTTGGTGATTTTTTTGGTTCCTGAGCCTAATTAAAAGCTCTAAACCAAAGGGGATTAAGTTAAAGACCCACCCTGGATACACCCCTAGTAAGCCTGACGTCAAAAAATTGACTGTGTCTGCTATGATGACTGCAGCATCCCCAAAATACGATTAACGTTAAAAGAAAAAGGGGGAACGTAGGTCCCCAAAGGGCATTACTTAGTGTGACAGATTGCAGTAATCCTTATGATAATTGTGACGAACGTAAGAAAGTTGGAAAGGAAAAAGACTGTGGAATTGAACAAATCCCCGAACATACACATACTCACATGCACGCACACCGTCTATATCATTATAGTGAAAAGAGGTTAAACAAAGAAAAGAACATGCACCAGCAGCCCAACACCTCAAACACAAAAACCCCCCAAAACACACACACCCCACAAACACACCACCAACACCACACACACACACACACACACACACACCCACCCCAAACACACACACACACACACAACCCCACACACCACACAACACACCTCTTTAAACCTCGTTGTGTTCCCTTTGCCTATCGCTTAGTGGGGGGACGTTAAATTCCCAAACACACACCACACACCACACACACACACACACAACACACACACACACACACACATACAACACCCCCACCACCTCACATACCTCACATCTCAAACACACACACACAACCACACAAACAAACCCCAAACACACCACACACAACACACACCAAACACACAACCCAACAAAACACAAAAAACAAACCACACACACATCGCCCCAAAGAAATCTTCCATTTCTTTTTCGTTTTTTTAAAGTATTGTTAATAAGCGCACTCGTAAATGGCGTTACCCTGCCTAACAAAAATTAAATACCTTTTCAATGCATTTGGACACAGTTTTTGGGGTGCCCCGGCATGGGCCATCCTGAATTTTTCCCACAGGGATTTAAAACTAGAGACACATTGAAACTTAATAAGGAATAAAAAGTATATAAAAAAAACTTAAAATTTCCTAAAATTGCTTCTGTAAAAACATCCTGAGAACAAACTGAAACATAAATAGGACACTTAAAAACGTATATAAAACCAGGCTTAGGGGTTACCCTTTTTAAAAAATTGCTTCCCCCTTTCACTTCCCAAGGCAAAAATGCACTTTATACCGTACCCCTTTTTAAACCTAAGAGAAAGTTTAAACTTTATGAACACAAAGGGGAACGGACCACAAAGCAAAAAAGAAGGATAGTTAGAAATTTACAGAAAGGAAGGAGAAAAAAAAACAAAGAGAAAACAGAAAGGGAAATTTCTAGCACAGAATTTCCAAAGGGGGGGATCTATTTTTACTGAAAAGCCTCCGGCTCCCAGGGAGAGGTTTTTAAAGCTAGTTTGAAGCCAAACAGTCAACAGGGGGGGGTGGGAACTTGTTCTTTACCATGCACCCATTTGGGGAAAGCGCAAAAAATCCCAGCCAAACTGAACTTGTTAAATATGGAAAAAATTTCATTTAACAAGAAACGTGGGGTTGCATGGGTTGGGACCCAAAGCACAAACCCGCCACTCTCGGGGACACTCACCTCCCCAACCCCGACGCCAATTGATAATCATTTCCTCAAGAAGGGGTCTTCCGCGTTGCTGACCCATTCGGCCCAGTGATCATTCCCTTGTTTAAAAAACGAAGGCAAGGGTGGGAAGGGCGACCCGGAATAGCCGCACAACAACAACCAACCAGGTCCAGCCCAGCCCTGGACCAAAAGAGAAGGGAAGCCCCTTCTCGCCCAAATCTGGTCTTCATCTTTTTTTGGGCACCCGCCCTCCCCAGCTCGAGTAGCTGTCCCCTTTTTCCTCTTCCCTAAGCCAACATTAGCAGTCAACCCCCAACGTTTTCTTTACTTCAACTACATGGTGTTTGAACAGCCCAAAAGGGGTCGGGCATGAGACCCAGATACAGCCCAACTTGTTCAAGTGGAACAAAATTCAATTTTTTAAAAGCCTAAATGCTCTACGCAGTGGGCGGGCTTTAAACAACAATAACAATTAAATTTGTTTACACAAATTTTATCTTTTCTTTCTTAAAACCAAGTGGGTCACCATACATAGAAAAACTTCAAATTTACACACATAAAAAATATAAAAAAAAAAAAAAAAGGATGGGGGAGAATTCCCCATCCTTGATGAAACAAAAACTCAATCTCGGGGGCAATAATTCATCAAGTGGTGACGGAACCACAATAACACCCATAAATGACTGGGCCCCCCCGCTATAAAACGCTACCGGGGGACATCCCCCTCATTGCTTAACGCATCGCCTGTCCCCGTCTGTCACGTCTTTTTCCCCTACAAACTTCGATACTTTATTTAAAAGGTAGAAAAAAAAAAACAACACAAAAATCAAAAGGGGTTTTGATACAACCGACAAACGACCAAATTTTGACCATTTTGGCTTTTGTCAAGCTGACTTTAAAACACAAAAGAAAAAACCCAATAAGAATTAGGGAAAAAAACTCAAAATTCCTGCTAAAAGACTAAAACTTCCCCCAGCCTTTTCTCCCCCCGGACAAGCGCGGGGGAATTTCAGTCTTTTTTTCTTAATTTTTTTATTTGATTTTTCACTGTGTTCTGACGTCTACGTTTTACAAAGGAGGTTTGGGCCCAAAATTTGCGCCGCTTGTTGGTTGATTAATGTTTGATTTTTTTCTGATTTTTTTTGGTTCCTTTTGCTTGAAAGCGGGCTCACCTTTGTTTTGGGTTGCAGGATAGTATTGTTTTTGTGGGCAGTTTAGTTATTTTTTCAACCCATTTTGCGCCTTTTGTTTAAATTTAATTCTACGTGCGTGGTTTTAACTTTTTTTAAAAATGACCATCGCCGTGGGGTATAGCGTTTTAAAAAATGGCTACAATTGGGAAGGGTGTGGGTTTGAAACCCTCATACTTCCAAAAAACACGGGGGATTTTTCAGCTCTAACCGGGTCCTCAGATTGGGGATGCTATGGGTTTATTGGGAAACTGGGACCAACATCGAGTTTTTATTCACCCGGTCGTCATTGACGGTGTTCTCAATCCCACCGCACCGAGTGCTGTATCTTCGGGGCCCGGGGTTTACGCCAAATACTATGATGAAGCGTAGATACATGACGCCCGTACGCAGTCCAACCTGATGGGACTCCATTTCAACGGGTTATATCCTATCGAATCACGATCATGCTTGTTTAAAAAATGTGCCAGATTTGTGGTATAAAGGGGCATAGAAAAGGGGAAAAAAAAAAACAAACAACAAACAAATAAACTTTTTAAACATTTTGATTTTTTTCGTAGCCCACTTCAAATACTATCTGGGTTTCAGAAACCCCTTTCTTTTGTAAATTGCTTGACTTTTTGGACTTGAAAACCTAAGTGCGTAAAATTTAAGAAAAGAAAACCCAAAAAACAAAACTAAAATAAGAACACAATGTAAAGGGGGCCAAGGCATGCCCAAACTTACGCAACCTGCTTTAAAAAAAAATTATAATTAAATGAAAATATGATGATATGTAAGAAGGAAGAAAAAAAAAAAAAGAAAAGGAAGAAAGAAGAAGAAAAAAAGAAAAGAAAAAAGGGAAAAGAAAGAAGAAAAAGAAATTTAAAAAATTAATAATAGAAATTAAATAAAATAAATAAAAATACAACAACATTTACGTATTTATTGGTCCCAAATCTTAAAAATTAAAACAAACCACTCCCACCGACATCATGATGCCGCAATCAACACAAAAAACCTTTCACATAATGTAAAAAAACTACCAAAAACCCGAAGGAAAAGGGGAGAACTCTTGTAGGAAAAAAGGTGGGTTTTAAAAATTGGTTTAAAAGCAGACGGGTGGGTGTTAGGCGATGGAAGAGGGGAGGTCTATTCCGGTGACGGCCTAGACACAAAAAAACCTGGCCAACATTTGGGTTTCTTGTTCTGGGAACGTGAAAAAGGTATTCGATCAAAAGGGACCTAAAAATCCAACATAAACAAAAAGGGTAAAAAAGAACAAATCAAAATTTAAAAGGGGCAAAGAAACGTATTTTTGTTTTTGCGCGAAACATGGGGTTAAAGTTTTTTTTTATCCCGGGCTTTTTGGGTGTTTGTGGTGACGCAAGGGACACGGCTGGAAATTGTATTTCCCAAACCTATAGCCCCTTCAAAATCATTGTGGGTTTTTTCGGCTCAAACCCGGGCTCCTACCCCAGGGGGCGTGCGGGGGGCTTTTTAAAACGGGCCCAAATACAGTCGAATCCACCTTTTCAGGAGCTCAAAAAAAAGGGTTTTGTTTAAAAAATTTTCTGCCCACAAAAATTTTGTCTGTTTTCTCAGACCTGGTTAAAACCCAGATTTATTATGATGTAAGGTAGGTACGGGCCTGGACGCAGTTAAACCCAATGGAGTTTCGGGTCATGTTATCACCCTATCGACTCTCATCATCGCTTGTGAAAAAAAAAGTGGCCACTTCTGTGGCCTTTAAGGTGGCGTAGAAAATGGGACCAAAAAAAAAGGCGAGCACAAAGGAACCTCCCTGAAGCGATATCTAAAAAAAAGGTTATTGTTTTTTTTAAATTGTATACTTATAATTTTTTGTTTTTTTGTGTTGTGGACAAAGGGCCAGGCAATATTACCTACATCAACTTAATGTCAAACATACTACCACCACGGCAGAGGACATAGTTTAAAGATGGACTTTTACACCAAGACATATTGCGGGGAAAAAGGAATATTGTGGACCAGTTTTCCAAGGGGTCATAAAAGGGGAAAGATTTCAGAGAATCTCTTTCGGGACAACGGGGCCCAAAAAGTCAAAATCTAGTGATGGTGAACTCAAAGATACCAATAAACATGTTTATGCAAAGAAAAGTTTAATCAATAAAAAAATAATGCACATTAAACCAGTATTTCATCGTCATTTCATTGTAAATTTTCGTCATCTTAAATTTCTGTCATGACGACTGTGTGACGTCAAGAGTTTCTTGCAGCGTTCAGCGGACGTCAACTCGCATTTTCACGTCAGTTTCAGTTTCGTTTCTCAAGAGACCGCCCGCTCGGTAAAATTCCATAGCATATCATCACTGGTGCCATGTGATGGAAAAAACCCAAATGTCAGGCAAACCTAAACCTGCCATCCCCCTTTGAGCGGCCAGTCCTAAATCCTACCTACAATTCCAAACCCGAATCGTAGGGGCGAAAGACAGGACCTCAATTTTTTCCCCCGGGCCACCCCAGGGCGGTCATTTTGTAAGTCAGTCACAAAACAGTGCCCTCACAAATTCTTTTGTCAAAAGTCGCAAAATAGGACGCCCGATTATTGTGTGGCAAAGTCCAAAAGGTGACTCACGTTATTTTGTCAAAGCACACAAAAGACGTCACATTCCAAATTATCTGTGGTGGAAGCCCACTATAAGATCCAGTTGGCAGTGCCCCCTGGCCCCATGTCCCGTCTTCCGCCAGTTACTTTTACGGTGGGGGTTCCCGGAATTGGCATTGGGGGTTTTTTGGGGGGGGGGGTTTCTTTAAATTGGGCCGGGTTTGGGGGATATGGCGTTTTGGGGAAGGCGGTTTGGGGCGGATTCGGGGGCGGATTCGGTGGGGGATTCGGTGGATTGGGGGATATGGTGGGGGCTATTCCCCAATTGGCCGTGAGTAAACTGATTAGTGAGACTGACAAAAGTGTTAGAGGGAAAAAAGCGATTAAAAAAAGATATTCGCTTTTTTAAAATGAAAAAAAGGGGGCCTTTTGGGCATCTATGTTATTACATCACTTTTTTAAAAATCAATTTTAATGATACAGAAATTCTCATCAGTTTTTTTGATTGTGTAATTGGTTTTGTGTGGTGGTGTGTGTGGTGTGTGTTGTGTGGTGTGTGTGTGTGGGCGGGTTTGTGGGTTGTGCATAAATGTGTGGGTTGGGGTGTGTGTGTTGTGTGTGTTGGGGTGTGTGTGTGGGTTGGGTGTGTGGTTTTGGGGTGTGTGTGTTTTGGTTTGGGGGGCGAAATGAAACAGAAAAGGATATAACCTTTTTCCCAAAATTATAAAAAGAAGTTTTTTGCATGGAAAAGCTCTGTCACCAGATTTTTTTCGTTTTTCAGTGAACCATCATGAGAACCCCAAAAGAATGCCCTGGACAAAGGGTTGGGGGGAAAGTGTTAAACAATCTTCGTTTTGCAGTTTGAAAAAAAAAAAAGACCTCCATCTTGTGAAATAATAGAAATGGAAAGCAGAAAAAAAGGGGGAATAAATAGAAAAAAGGACAGAAGTCGTGGTAATCTAAAAAAAAAGCTTCAGCAAAGCGAAATGGAAACTTGAACAAGGGATAATTTTAAAAATATCGGGAAATCGTCTACAAGAAGCAGACACATCAAAATGCCCAAAACCCAAAGCTAAAACAGATTCAAAAAATAAAAG
Source organism: Monoplex corrugatus (assembly GCA_030674185.1). Lineage (NCBI taxonomy): Eukaryota > Metazoa > Mollusca > Gastropoda > Littorinimorpha > Ranellidae > Monoplex > Monoplex corrugatus. The sequence continues at coordinate 12,143 of JAPXFY010005816.1, forward strand.
CTTTAACCCAAACAAATGCCCTTAAACTAAATCAGGGAAAAGTTCTTATGTTATACAGAACCCATACAGTGTACGGTGTAAGCGTGGAAGTCAACACTCAAAGTCATGACAAGTTTTTGGCCGCTGAAAAAGGGTTTCGAAAAAATGTTAAAAATTCCAGGACGCAAAGAAAACAAACGAGACAGTCTTGAAAGAAGCAATAACAGAAAAAATTAATTAGAAGCTTAAAACCAAAGGAATAAAGGGGAAACATGGGAATTTTAAACTCAACTGGTAACATTAATCTTGAGAGTCCAGAGTTATTGGGTTGGGTTTTAGAAATTTTAATGGAATACTCCTGACTTCAAAAGTTTTTACTTAGTTGGTAGAAGCTTAAGAAAAGACAACCAAAACTCAAGGGCTTTTTGAAAAAGAACCCCGGGCCCCCCCCTAACAACAGGAAAGCGGGTGGGGAAAAGGGGGCACCTAGACTCAAGGGGAAAATATTTGGCGGAATAACGGGGGATAAAGACAAAGAGGGGTGGGAGATTTTATTGCAGCGACAAAATTTTGAAAAGGAGTTCCATGTCGCCACGCCTTGCGGGGGGCACAGTGATGATAAAAGGCGACGGTATCTGCGCTACAGAGGGACAAAAATGTTATCAACGTTGTTGGCCTTTGACCTATATTTTTGAAAAGGCGACATTTTGCTTTTTATTTTTTTTTCACGGGTTTGGCTTTCAGAAATTTTACATACATCAAATCACATGTGTTTGTCTCAGTGATGGGGTTATTGCACAGTTGTTCTTTTAATGGCATTTTTTTTTGTTTTTTTGTTCCCCATTCCCTCTTCCTTTCCCCCTTTTTAGCCCAGGGCTAGGGGAGTGAGATGTTAGAGACTTAAAACTTTTTTCATGGGCCCGATTTCGGGGAAGAAGGAAATAAGAAAGCGATTTTAAAGCGGCAAAACGGGTTTTTATATATATCGCGCTGGTTGTGTGTGTGTGTGGGGGGGGGGGGTGAGTGTGTGTGTGTTTGGGGGTGTGTGTAGAGGTGTTGGTAGTGTGGGGGTGTGGTTTTTTGTGTGATTTTGCTTTGTTCTGCCGTCTTTCTGCTGTCTGTCTGTCTGTCCTGTCTGTCTGTCTGTCTGTTGTGATAAAAATTTTCGCCAAGTTTCCCAAAAAGGGAAAGGGCCGCTCAGGGTCTTAAGCCTAAAAATTTTAAGATCCAGTGACCCTTAAAGTACTAAATCGGGGCCTTTTTACTTTTTGTTGGAAAGGGGATTGCTAAAAAAAATTTGATTGAGTTATTTTTTGGGTGGGGGTTTCCTTTTTTTTTGTTTTGTTTTGATTTGATTTGATTTTTGATGTCCCCCACCAAACCCCCTCTTTTTTTTCTTTTTTGTTCTTTTTATTTCTTTTTCTTCTCTCCCCCCCCCCCACCACCCCTGTTTTTCCTTTTTTTAACCTTTGATTCCCCCCCGTTTCCAGCATCCCGCATTGCCACCCTGCTCTGCAAAAAACCCTAACCCTTTTATTCCCCTTCCCATCCACACTTTTTTCAAGGCTGGGAAGGGTGATTCAAGGGTTTGGATTTGCAATTTGGGCCACAGGGTAGGGAGAGTCAAAGGGGTTTAAAGGGAAAACCTTATTCCTCACGGTTTGTTTGTTTTGTTGGCGGGTTTTGTTTTTTTTGTTTGTTTTTTTTGTTTTGTTTGGGTTTTTTTTTTTTTTTTCAAGGGTTTTTTTTGTTTTTTGTTCAGTCGGGTTTTCTCAAACTGCTGTGAAAAAGTTCCATCCGCGTCCCCCGGTCTCCCCGGTCTTCCCCTGCATTTACTCATCCGATGTTCTTTTGATGTAATAAGGATGACACAAGTTTTTAGTGGTGGTTTTAAAAACCGGTTTTTGAAAAAAAAAAAATAATTCTTGGCTTTTTTGTTTTTTTGGTTTGGTTTTGTTT
>JAPXFY010005817.1:0-5000 GCA_030674185.1 Monoplex corrugatus
AGAAGAAGAAGAAGAAGAAGAAGAAGAAGGGAAGAAGAAGAAGAAAGAAGAAGAAGAAAAAGAAGAAGAAGAAGAAGAAGAAGAAGAAGAAGAAAGAAGAAAGAAGAAGAAGAACAAGAAGAAGAAGAAGAAGAAGAACAAGAAGAAAAAACAAGAAGAACAAGAAGAACAAGAAGAAGAAAATGAAAAAAAAATGACGATGCTGTTGCTGCTGATGATGATGACGATGATGATTACTATTACTATCATCATTTTTATTGTTTTGTTGTTTTTCCTTGCCATTTCGTTTTACTGAGCTTTTAAGAAGTGTAAATGACTCCAACTTCCAGGAATGTCCACCCACCACATCCACAATAACAAAAAACACTCCAACGACGCTAGGCCCCAACTCCAAGATTAGTTCCAAAGAAAACTGGTGGTGGATCGTTGTAGCATCGCTCATGGTCATGCTGAAAACTCGGCGGCCGCTAGTGCGGTGACCGGGCAGTTTTTGTTCCCCCGTCAGAAACGCAGGCCGGAATGTTTCTCTCTGTTTCTAAGGAGCTGTTTGGAGATTGCTTCTTTCAGTGAGTGTGTTTGAGTAACGTGTGTGTGTGTGTTGTTGTGTGTGTGTGTGTGTGTTGGTGTGGTGTGTGTGTGTGTTGTGTGTGTTGTATGTGTATGTGTGTGTGTATATGTGTGTGTGTGTGTGGGGTGTGTGTGGTATGTGTGTGGGGTGGTGTGTGTGTGTGGTGTGTGGTGTGTGTGGTGGGGGGGGGAAATAAAATGAAAAGGGGGATTGTATACATAAGCAGGGTTGTATGCATGGTGAGTTTAGGAGGTGGCGCACGCGCACGTGTGTACGGTATGTGTGCGCGTACGCGTGCGTGGGTACGTGTATGCGCGCGCGTGTGTGTGTGTGTGTATATGCGCGCGTGTGCGTGCCCCGCGCGTGGGGTGTGTGCTCTTCATACTAGTTATAATAGTGTGTGCGTGTATGTGTGTGTGTGTTTGTTCGTTCGTTCGTTGCTTGATTAACGTCTTTTCACTATAAGTGATATTAGACGGTGTGTGTGTTTGTGAAATGTTGTGTGTGCATGCGTGTGTGTGTGTGTGTGTGTGTGTGTGTGTGTGTGTGTGTGTGTGTGTGTGTGTGTGTGTATGTGTGTGTGTGTGTATGTGTGTGTGTGTGTTTTGGTATGGTGTGTGTGTGTGTATGTGTGTTGTGGTGTGGTGTTGTGTGTGTATGTGTGTGGGGTGTGTGAAATGTGTGTGTGTGTGTGTGTGTGTGTGTGTTGTGTGTGGTTGTGTGTGTTTTCAGACGGCGTTTTGCCACCAGAAACAGTCCAACCAGCAAAACATGGGGTAAAGCACTGTAGTGGTTTACCATCATCACCATCATCATCGTTTTCATTTTAAACGACATTTTCAACCTAATAGGCAAATAATGTGTGTGTGAAAATGATGTGTTTATAAAAACGAAAAATATTTATGTTTTTACATTGTAATAACTGCTTTGCGAACATGGGGTAAATTACTGTATGTTAAAATCATCGCCACCATCATTGTCATTATAAATTTCTTGTCAACTCAATAGGCAAATTATTGTCATCATAATCATCAAGTCCTTGCAACATTGCGTGGCGATCATGGTCCCCCATATGGATCTGTCCCTTGTTGCCCCAAGAACATCTTCCCACCTCTCTGTCCTCAGCCACACTGCAAGTCCGTCCCATATTTTTTCCCTGGATCTACCTGATGCTCTCTTTCCCTCCAGTTTTCCTGTTTTGACCAGGTGCTCCAATTCCCCTTTCCTCATAAAAAGCCTATAAATGTTGCCTGTCTTTCCCTAATCTTACTTACCATTGATCTTCTTGTGTCTGCCTCCATCAAGACAAATTATTGTACGTGCGAAAAAAATATATTTATAATTTTATGCAGGTTTAAAAAACTGCACATGTAACCAAATTCACCATCATCTTTGTTTTCATTTTAAACTATTTTCCAACCCAAAGCAAATTTTTGTACGTGTGAAAAACATGCAGGTTGAAATACTGCATTTTTGTTTACCACCTTCACCATCATCATCGTTTTTTTAGTTTAAGCTGTTTTCAACTCACAAGACAAAATAATTGTTCCTGTACATATATGTAATTTTATACAGGAAACAGTCCTTTGTACAACAATCATCACCACCATCATCGTTTTCATTTTTAATTACTTTTCAATTCAACGAGCAAATTAAACAATCGTGTACATATTTGTAATTTTATGAAGGTTAAATGCTGTATTTTTGTTATCATCATCACCACCACCATCATTGTTTTGATTTTAAATTATTTTTTCAACTCAACAGACAAATAAATATTCCTGTGAAAAAAAACATATTTGAAATTCTATGCAGGTTAAAATACTGCAAAATGTAGTTTCTGAGAAAACTTTAAGACTTTCCCTAGACAGCAAAGAAAACAAACGAGAATGTCCTTTAAAGAAGCAAACATAAAGAATATTAGTGAAGAAGATTAGGAAAAGACGAACAACATTTACAGGGCATTTTACGAACAAAGAAATTTAAGCACCTAGTTACAACAGAAATACTTGAGGGAAAAAAGAGCACCAGTTAAAGCAGGGAGAAAATATTGGAGGGATTAGCGAATGGATGAGGACGGAAAGGATGGAAGATTACTTGAAGCAGCAAAAGAGGGATTCGTGTAGAGGGCCATGATATCCAATGCCATGGGCATGGAACATGATGAGATGAGATGATGATGATGATGATGAGATGAGATGATGATGGATGTGTGGTGGTGATGATGATGAGATGAGATGAATGACGAAGATGATGATGGGGTGGTTGTGGTGGTGGTGATGGTGGGATGATGACGATGATGATGATGATGAGGATGATGATGATGAGATGATGAGGAGGAGGAGAATATCTGAGGTCTGTGCACAGTGAATGCCTTCACCCCATTTCCGAGACACAAAGAGAGGCAGAGACAAAGAAAGAAAAGGAGAATGGTGCCGATGGTTCTTGTGATTTCTAGCCCAGCATCCTCCCTCTCTGTCTGTCTCTGTCTCTCTGCATGCCTCTCCTCTCTCTCTTTTTTTTTTTTCTCCATCTCTCACTCCCTCCCTCGATCCCCCTTGTTCTGTGTTTTCTCCATCTCTCTATGTGCGTCCCTCCTCACTTTCCCTTTACACGTCCCTCCCTCTCTCTCTTTCCCCTTCTTCTCTCTCCCCTTTTGTTTTCTGTCTGTCTGCTCTCTCTCTCGCTTCCCCCTTTTCTCTGTCTCTCATTCTCTCTGCCCTTTTTCTTCCTCTCTCTCTCTCTTCCCCCCTTTTATTTACATTCTGTATGTCGTCTGTCTCTGTCTGTATGCCTCTTTCTTTTTCTGTCTGTCTGTCTCCCCCTGTCTTTCCCCTCCCTCTTTCTCTCTCTCTCTCTCTCTCTCTCTCTCCCCTCACTCTCTCTCTCCCTCTATTTTTTGACTTTCTTTTCTCACTACTTTGTGTGCGATGGGTTTTACCATAACACTGTGTCCTTATTTTTTCCTACAAAAGGAGCAGAGCTATGTACACCCACTCCCCCTTTCCTGGCAACACAGTGTGGTCCTGTCCTCTTTACCCACTTCAAGACACAGTCTTCTGTGGAAATGACACAGTCTGTGAGGTATGGTAATAATAATAATAATAATAATAATAATAAATAATTACAATATTTATATAGCGAAAAATCTTGATTAAATCAAATCTAAGCGCTAAAGCAGACCCCACACGCAAGCACGCACGCACGCACGCACGCACACACACGCACGCACACACATACACACACACACACACACTCACACACACGCAGGGCTATAAATGGGGAGAAAAAATAAAAGCAATAAAAGCAAGAATAAAGCAATGGAAATTATAGAGCATAGCATATACAATTAAAATATATTAAACCATTTTGATTCCCCTCCGAGCGGAGACGGGCGCAGAGGGAGGGGGGGGGGGGGGTTGAGTGAGGTTAGGATTTTATGCGGAGGGAAAAAGGTGAGTTTTTGAGAGCGGGCTTCAAGGAGACAAAAGTAGGTTGCTGACGGACTGAAGAGGAAGTTTGTTCCAGGAGATGGACCCAAACAGGAAAAAGGCTCGTGGACCATAGGTATTGAGCTTAGTGCGTGGAAAGCGAAAAGTCAGAGGATCGGGGGCAGAGCGGAGGGGACGTGAGGAAGATAGATCTCAAGTAGGCTTGACAGGGAATCGGGGCTGCGTTATTGAGGCTTTTGTAGCACATTGTGTCAAAGTTTGTACTGTATGCGCTTGATACAGGGACCAGTGAAGTTGTGCCAGAGAGGAGATATGTGGTCAGTTTTTTTCTTTTTAAAGTAAAAGGGGCGTGCAGCATTGTTTTTGAATGCGCTGTAGGATGGGGAATGGTGGAGGCAGGAAGACCAGACGGGAGTGAATTGCAATAGTAAAATGCGAGACATTATGAAGGAGAGAACGAGTTTTGCAGTTGTTTCGACAGAGAGATACTTCCTGATCAGCCTTATACGATGGAGATGATAGTAGCAAGATCTGGCAGTTTGAGAAACAAAGTTGTTCATGGAGAGGGTAAGTCAATGCAGACACCAAGGTTTTTAGCTGAATCAAAATTGGGACTGATTGTTACATAATGGGAGAGAAAGAGGAGGCAGCTGAGAGGTATGGTACTCAGTTACTAACAATGATACTACTGCTACTGGTACCAGTCTTCGGGTGGAAATTGACATCTGTGAGGTATGGTGCTCATGTTACTAACAATGAAAGTAACTGTTACTGGTCCCAAAGTCTCGTGGAAATGACATCTGTGAGGTATGGTGCTCATGTTACTAAAAATGATAGTACTGTTACTGGTCCCCAGTCTTTTGTGGAAATGACATCTGTGAGTATGGTACTCCTGTTACTAAAAAATGATACTACTGCTACTGGTACCACTGCTTCTGCTGCTGCCACTGCTACTGCTGCTATTGCTAGTACCACTGCTG
>JAPXFY010005817.1:10000-14079 GCA_030674185.1 Monoplex corrugatus
CTCAGAAGAAAATTTTAAAGTTCCATGGGGAAAGGGGGAAAAAAAAAACGAGAAGTCTTGATGGAGGGAAAAGATTTGGGAAAAGGAAAAAAAGGGAACATTTTTAGGCCATTTTTTTGAGGGAAGGGGGGTTTTGGGGCACCTGGTCACAACGGGAAAGCTGGAGGGAAAGAGAGCACCAGGGGAAACCCCGGGAGGGAATGCCGGGCCGGGGGGTTTCAGATTTGGGTGGGGATGAGAGGGGGGGGGAGATTTTTTGGGGCAACGAGAGATAAGAAAGGTTGGAAGTCCATGGTCGCCAAAGCCTGCGGGAGGGCACCGTCCGAATATATTTATTTAGAACTGACCATTTCTTTCACACCCATACAATACATTTGTTTAGAACGTAAACCATTTCTGTTACTTTTATGTCAGGATATTTTTAGGACAATGTTGGCATACATTGTATTTCCTTAAAACTGACCCATTCGTTCACACTGTAAATAAATTTATTTAGAACTCACCATTTCTTTCGCAAAAATACAATACATTTATTTATAACTGACTCATTCCTGTCGCTTTGTGTGTCAGGAAAGATTTCCAGGCCATAGTTGGCAAATTTCAGGAATATTTCCTTAGAACTGACCCATTTCTTTCACACTGTACAATATATTCATTACAACTGTGACCCATTCTGTCACTTGTGTGGCAGGACGATTTTCTAGGTCACTTTGGGAATACAGTGTATTTACTTAGAACTGACCCATTTCTTTCACACTATACAATACATTTATTTAGTATTGACCCATTCTTGCCCCTTTGTGTGTCGGGATGATTTTCCAGGACATATCGGCCATTACAGTTACTCCTTTGAACGCCCCAAATTTCTTTCACACTATAAAATACATTATTTAGTATTGACCCATTCTTGTCCCTTTGTGTGTCAGGATGATTTTCCAGACATATTCGGCAGTACATGTACTTCCTTGAACTGACCCATTTTGTTCACACTGGAAATAAATATTTTTTTAAAAAATTGACCCAATCTCACACACTATACAATAAATTCATTAAAACAGTAACCCTTTTCCTGTTAAACTTTTTGTTGTCAGGATGATTTCCAGGTCAGTGTATTTCCCTTAAGAACTGACTCATTTCTTTCACACCGTACAATATTTGACCCTCCACCACAAAACTCTTAACTCGCAGTCACCCGAACAGTACCAGGACCTGAAAAGGTGGCTGAGGGTCTATATGGGGGTGTTTTGACTTTTTTTTCAAAAATTTATTTCTGTAGATTATAATCTATCCCCCACAGAATTTTTTTTCTTGAAAAAAATGTTTTTTAATCAATTTAAATCGGTTTTTTTTTAACGCGCTGATTTCAGCAGAAAGAACGCAATTTCCTACCCAAAAGGGACCTATTTTTGTCTCTTATTATGAACCGTAACCTGTACATACCCCACATGTAACATACTGATGGAAAGCTCTTTGGTGCATCTTTCTGAAATGGCAGCAAAAATTAGAAACAAACTGGGCCAAGCCACCAAAAAAAGAAATTTAAGGAAAATGTGTAGGAGAGCACACAAAAACTTTAGAGCCGTTTTCTCAAAATGGCCGTTATACAATTAATGGCATTAAAAAATACATAACTTCTACATTTTTTTTAGTACAAGCTTTATCAAGTACCAAAAATAATCACCCAGAATGTACACTTTTCCAGTGATTGCATATCTCAAAAATGACCAAAATGCCAATTAAGACTGATTTCGTGCGGGGAGGTCACAATAATTCATTTAGTATTGACCCATTCATGTCACTGTGTGTGTGTCAAATGATTTTCCAGACATAGTCGGCAAAAACGTGTATTTCCTTTGAACTGACCCCATTTCTTCACACTGTACAATACGTTTATTTAGAATTGACCCATTTCTTTCCCACACTGTACAATATATGTACACAGAACTGACCCATTTCTGTCACACTGTACAATATATACGTTTATTTAGAACTGACCCATTTTGTTCACACTGTACAAAAATAAACGTTTATTTAGAACTAACCCATTCTTTCACACTGTACAATAAAATACGTTTATTTACAACTGACCCATTTCTTTCACACTGTACAATATATACGTTTATTTAGAACTGACCCTTCTTTCACACTGTACAACACGTTTAATTTAGAACTGACCCATTTTTTTTCACACTGTAACATTACGTTTATTTAGAACTGACCCATTTTTTAAACACTGTACAATATATGAAATGAAGAACTGGCCCTTTTTTGTTCACACTGTACAATATATGTATAAAGAACTGACCCCATTCTGTCACACTGTACAATATATGTATGAATAACTGACCCATTTAGTTCACACTGTACAATATATTATGAAGAACTGACCCAATTTTGTTCACACTGTACAATATATATACAAAGAACTGACCCATTTCCTTTCACACTGTACAATATATGTACAAAGAACTGACCCATTCTTTCACACTGTACAATATATGTCGAAGAACTGACCCATTTTTGTTCACACTGTACATATATGTATGAAGAACTGACCCATTTTGTTCACACTGTACAATACGTTTAGTTAGAACTGACACCATTTCTTTCACACTGTACAATACATTTATTTAGAACTCACACCTTTAAATTTTCACACTGTACAATACTTTATTTAGAACTCACCCAAAATTACTTTCACACGTACAATACATTTATTTAGAACTCACCCATTACTTTCACGCTGTACAATAAAATTTTATTAACAGCTGACCCATTTTCTGTCACACTATGTCAGGGAAACCCGGATGATGACTACGAAAGCCATACAACCTGGCAGAAACCAAACGCCGACGCCCGCCCCTGTTGAGGGCCATGGCCCCTTGTTTTTCTGGGTCCTGGAGATCACGGCAATCTGCGACTGAACGTCTCGCTGTCCTGGCCTCTTCTGTAGTTCTTTCTCTTTTTTTTACTTGTCTGGAAGAACTGTGTGTGTGTGTGTGTGTTGTGTGTGTGTGTGTTGTGTGGGTGTAGTGTGTGTGTGTGTATGTGTGGTGTTTGTGTGTGGTGTGGGTTTGTTTGGGGTGTGTGTGTGTTTGTTTTGTTTTGTGGCGTGTGTGTGTGTGTGTTGTGTGTGTGTGTGTGTACGCGTACTCTTTTCCCTCCAACTGTCTTGTTTGTGACCAGGTGCTCTAATTTCTCTTTCTTAATAAACGTTTCCCAAAAATGTTGCTTTTTTTGTCTGGTGGCTTATGAAGCATAAAAACTCCCAGCGTGTACGTCCCCCAAAGACGGGCTATGCAGACTATGTAGCGCCCTTTCCTCCTGCGCAGTGTGGGCAATAACAATATGCATGAAAGCATCTGAGTTAGTTTCGTAAACGCTTGAAAACTGGGTTTGTATATACCCCTGTATTCAGTTCTGTAGTCGTCTAAAGCTTTATAATGCTGTATCCGAAGTTTAAAAAGATATTTTCAAAAGTCAAATTACATTTATAAGTTTGTATTGTTGTCATTTAGTGACCACATTCGAAATCAATTGTATCAATTTTTGGTCTCAATATAAAATTGACATGTTTAGTGTTCTTTTGTATAAAGTTTAGTAACTTTTTTTTCACGGGAATTAAAAAATGTTTTCCAAAAAAAAAACTGTTTGATTTGATTTGCAGTAAATTTAAATCGAGGGTTTTTTTCACTCCATGAAAAAGTGAAAATTAGAGAAAAATTTCACCGATAAAGTGTATTGTTTTATGAAAATATATGTATGTATGTATTATGTATGTATGTAGTATGTAATTTTAATTTTGTATGTATGTATGTAATTATGTATGTATGTATGGTATGTATGTATGTATGTATGGGATGTATGTAAAAAGTAAAGCATGCATTCAGCATGTTTATATGTATGTAATATATGTATGTCTGTACGCATGAATTATGTCTGTCTGTCTGTCTGTATGTATGTATGCATGTGTGCGTGAAAGTATGTATATTTGTATGAATGTATGTATGTATGTATGTAAATGTACGCATGCATTCATGCATGCATATATGTTTGTATTTTTTTTCTGTACGCAAAAA
>JAPXFY010005818.1:5000-14075 GCA_030674185.1 Monoplex corrugatus
ATTGATTAATTGATGGATTAGATCATACGCTGACTGATGGACAGGTGTATCGATTGAGAATTTATAAAGTGTGTGGATTAATCGAATCATTTTGATTTATTTTAACTGAATTGATAGACTACTCTAAATGATTTATCAGCTGTTTGATCTGATGATGGATAAGCCAGTGGATACTAAATGTCTTTTCGTTGAATGGTTGGACAGCTGGTGATGGATTGGAGGATAGAGTGAGTGAGTGGGTGAGTGAGTGGGTGGGTGAGTGATTAAGAAAGAACAGATGACCTGACAAAGATGCGACACCCAGAGCATGGAAGCAGGGTCTGCTGGATGAAACGGACAACTGGATTGCACAGCAAATCTCCCACCATAGAAAAATACCCAGAAAGCATCAACAAGAGTGACATGATACCTAACATAGTTCTCCACTCAGAATCATCTAAACAAATGATTCTGATCGAGCTCACTGTACTATATAAAAGTATAATGGAAGAAGCCTATATGAACAAGACTGAAAAGTATAACAGTCTAGCCAGCAACTTGAGGACATCTGGCTTTCGAGTCCTTGCCATAGAGGTCGGAGCAAGGGAGTTGACAGGCGCATCAGCCTATGATCTCATTAAACAGCTCTCGATTCCTTACCTTTCAAACTCTTCATGATTACTGAATGGTCCATCACCTTTAACCCAATTTGATAAAGATCCATCCATAAAGAGCTGAAAAATTCGCGTCCACACATTTTTGTCAGAGACAGGCACAAATACATACACGCACAAGCGCACACACACTCACACACACACACACACACACACACACACACACACACACACACACACACACACACACACACACACACACACACACACACACACACACACACACACATACACACACACCTTTCTTTTTCATTTAAGAAAGATCAACCCTTTCAGCCCTAAGTACTTCTAGACCTCTGATACCCTCAACCCTGAGTATTTTTAGAGAAATTCTAGTGAAAACCGGTGTCTCAGAATAAATCCTTCTAATGCTTAAAAATTTGCCAGGAAGAAAGTATAGCGTGTCTGGAATTCGGTAATATAAACAGGATGTGGCAGAGGAGAGTAGGTGCTGGTAGGTCACATACCGCACGCCAGCACCATACCAGGCCAGATCAACCCGACATGTCAGGCCGCTCTTGCGGCCTGCCGGGTCCAGAGGTATTAATCGCACTGGCCGCCGCATCAGCCAGCCGGGTTCAAAGAGTTAAAGAAAAAATTCAAAGCTGGAAATCACAGTATACAAACAAGAAAAATGGAGTAAAATCTTGTTGCAACAAATAAAACAAATATTTCAAACTTGGCAAAATGTTAAACACTGCACATCAAGCACTTTGCATAGATCAATACCAAAGCATAGGCATGCATTTATTTTACAATAGTATACAATTTAGTAGTTTACAACACAGTACAATACACATACGAACCAGCAGCAGCGCACTGCGATAGCAGGTGAGACGTTGGATGACCAAGGCCAGGAATTAAACCATAGTGCCAAGGACATCCACGCTGACGGTTCTGATGCGGATTTTGCACAAGCTCTTAACGCCAAACGTGGAAAACTCAATTTGCCGCCTGCCGGTGCAAAAGAACAATGGGAGAAATTAGATGAGGAACTTGTCCTTAAGCTGAATGCGCTAATAGGGAACAGTACGCTGGAACACAAACTTGACACATACGGAGACATCATATACTCTATCTGCAGGGACACTTATGGAGTGAAGCAGCCAAAGACAAAAACGCCTCCCCAGAAATCCAGAAGACAGCAACAGATGGAGAGCATCCGGAGGGAGAAAAGGAAGCTTAAAAAGCGAATGAAAACTGCCTCAGAATTCGAGAAGCAAGGGCTCCTGGAACTCTGGAAAGATCTGAAGGCCAAACACAATGCTCTCAGCAAAGTGGAATCAGCAAGGCGAAGAAAGAGCAAAAAGAAGAAGACTCAAGATCGTTTCTTCAAAGATCCCTTTGACTTTGCAAGAAAGCTGTTTGAACAACCCAAATCAGGGACTCTCACAGTGGGCAAGGAAACCCTAGAGCAGCATCTCAGGGAAACATATTCCGATTCTCAGCGCGAGGCACCACTTGAAATCCAAAATCTGGTTTGGCCTGCAGCGCCAGAAGGAAAATTCAATAACAAACCACCAACACTGGATGAAGTGAAGAACGTAGTAAAGAAAGCCAGAGCCAAGTCAGCACCTGGACCAAACGGAATACCATACCTGCTCTACAAGAAATGCCCAAAAGTGCTCGAGTGGCTCCACAAGATGATTCGATCAGCATGGAGGAACCAGAAGATCAGCGACCAATGGATGAGAGCTGAAGGAGTGTACATTCCGAAGGAGCAGAACTCCAGCAGCATCAATCAGTTCAGGCCAATATCACTTCTGAACGTCGAGGGGAAAATCTTCTTCTCTGTTATGGCAGCAAGATTGACAAAATACCTGACTGAAAACAAGTATCTGGATATGTCAGTCCAAAAGGGAGGCATACCAGGAATGCCTGGATGCTTGGAACATGCCACGTTGATTTGGGATGCCATCCAAAAAGCAAGAACAGAGAAGAGAGACATTGACGTAGTTTGGCTTGATCTGGCGAATGCATATGGATCAGTTCCACACGATATGATCCAGCTGGCTCTTGAAATGTATCACATCCCAGAAAACATCCGAACAATGCTGAGGAAGTATTTCCAAGGGTTCTCAATGCGGTTCTCTACCAAAGAATACACCACGGACTGGATAGACCTAGAGGTGGGCATTGCAATGGGCTGTGCAATCTCTCCCATACTGTTCGTGTTGGCAATGGAAGTCATCTTGAAAGCTGCAATGAAGAGTTCAGGTCCAGTGAATCTGGGAGATGGATACCAGATGCCTCCTCTGAAAGCTTTCATGGATGACACAACAGTCTTGTCCACGGATGAGGAAGAGACACACCAAATCTTAAAGCAGCTGGATGAGCTGGTGGCCTCTTCAAGAATGAGGTTCAAACCTAAGAAATCCCGAAGTCTCTCACTGCGAAAAGGAAAAGTGGCAGATTCAGTCAAATTCATGGTAGCCAACCAAGCCATCCCCACTGTCACAGAAGAGCCAGTAAAAAGTCTCGGAAGATGGTATGATGACTCCCTGAAAGACACACAAAGGGGATGTGAAACCAAGCAAACAGCAGAAGAAGGCCTGAAGAAAATAGATAACTGCGGACTGCCAGGCAAATACAAAGTCTGGTGTCTACAGTTCATGCTGATACCAAAGCTGCTGTGGCCACTGCTAATCTATGACATTTGCACCAGCACAGTCGAAGCAATGGAAGCCAAAATCAACAAATACACAAGAAAATGGCTCGGTGTCCCACCTGGTCTCACTGATGTTGCATTCTACTGTCGTCAAGCAATGCTGAAGCTACTTCTGAAATCCATAGTGGAGGAATACAAAGTTGGAAAAGCAAGACTGTTGAGCATGCTGGAGGAATCGGAGGACAATATCGTGAGAGCAGTTCATCCAAAGCTGAGAACTGGCAGAAAGTGGAAAGTCCAAGAGGCTGTAAACAATGCCAAGAGAAACCTCAGCATCAAAGAAATAATTGGACACACGCAAACCAACAGACAGGGACTGGGAGCAACAAAAATGCAGTGGTGGTCCAAAGCCAAAGGGAAGGAAAAAAGAGACATGATCATACAGGAGTTGAAGGAAGAAGAAGATGTCAAAAGAGTGCAGAAGGCAGTCCAGCAAGGTCAACAGGGGCAATGGACAACATGGACAGTGCACTCCAAAGAAGTCTCAGCTGGAATGATATGTGGCACATGGCTCCTCTAAGGATAAGCTTCCTCCTCAGATCTGTATATGACCTGCTCCCCTCGAATGCAAACTTAGTGAAATGGGGGAAAGCAGACGACCCAGCATGTCCGCTCTGTCAGAAGAAACAAACAGTGGAACATGTCCTAAGCTCTTGCAAAGTAGCGCTAGCCCAAGGAAGGTATACATGGAGGCACAACCAAGTTCTGAAAGTGATCACAGATGTGGTTAGCGAAAAAACCATGACCCCAAACGCACCAATTGCTATGACAACGTTCTACAAAGCAGGAGGGAAACAGGTCTGGCCCGAAAGGGCTATGACAACCAGCACATTGCCAAAGGGTCTTCTGGATGGAGCAGTCGACTGGGAGTGTACAGCAGACCTCCCAGAGTGGAGAAATTACCCAGATGTCATCAGCAAGACAGGCATGAGACCAGACATCGCTCTCCACTCTGACTCCTCGAAACAAGTGATTCTGATAGAACTCACTGTGCCATACGAAAGCAGAATGGAAGAAGAACATATCTACAAGACCGAAAAATACGCCGGTCTTGCCAGCACCCTGAAGAAAGCAGGTCTGCGGGTCAAAATCTTCGCCATAGAGGTCGGGGCAAGAGGGTTTGTGGGCACCTCCGCTTATGATCTCATGAAACAACTCGCCATTTCTGGGAAGAAGAGGACTAGAGCCCTTAAAGCGATGGCAGAGGCAGCAGAAAGGAGCTCAAGCTGGATCTGGGCAAGGAGGAACCAAAAAAAAAGTGAACTTCATAAGGATTAAATTCCCTACAGATGATGTGTGCCCCGTTAGCACATTGGTAAAACCGCGTACCGCAGTTCTGAAGCGCAGAATCGCCCAGGTTCGATCCCCGGCGGGGAAAAAAAAAAAAAAAAAAAAAAAAATAGACAACAGCAGAAGGGCATCCAGGAGTCATGACCTGGATGTGGCCCGGCCCCCCGAGAGTGTAAGGAATTCAGGGCCGAAACACTTGTCTAAAGGGGGTTACTTCTCTGAAGACCTTCTGTTGTCTAGCTCTCCCTAGAGTTTCTTTCTACCACTACAGTACAATAACACGCATACCGTACAATTCTTTATAATTGAAGTTAAGCAGTTTGAAAGTGCAACCACTCGGGTCGTCTCACACACACACACACACCACACACACACACACACACACACACACACGTGCATAAAAAAATAATCACAAACCAAGAATATTTTAGCGCAAAAAAGTTATGATAAAATATCATAGCACATTATAAGCATTCGTTATTAAAAGATAGTTTCAAGTTAGCTTCATCATGAGTGTCAGGATTTTTTCTTAAAAAGGAATTTTAGCAGTACCCTCGCCCCCTCACATCCACTGGCACAGATATGATCACCCAGCACTCTTCCTACAATGACTCCTGATGTTTTCGGTACTCTGATAACACGGTCCATTTTGTTCTCCTTTCAGCAAGCGACTACGGACGGGCTCAATGTCCAAGTTGGTGACGTCATGGACACATGGATCCTGCAGATGAACTACCCTGTAGTCATGGTAACCATTCAGGGACAGACGGTGACTCTGACACAGCAAAGGTTCCTTGTGAATCCCGATGATATGGATCCTGAGACGTATCAGTCACCGTTCGGGTAATGGTGATTCTGTGATCACATTTGTTTTTCATTTCAGTCTTTGTTTAGTTTTTTAGTTTTAGTTTAGCTTTTTCAGAGATTGGGTTTTTGAGCCCGGAATACACTCCATTTGCACTGACGTCACAGGTGCCACGTGATTGAGAAAATCCAATTGATTTTGGCATGAGCTATTAGCCTGTGATTAAATTAGACATAAAACTTATATGCAAGGCACAACATGAGAACACTCAGGCAGAAGTCCTCGCAAAGGCAACATCAATACTGTCCAAGTCTGAAACATGTTCGTAAGGACAAGAACATCTCCATGAAACATGAATCAGGCTCTTACATGCACGTAATTATATCATCTTCCTGTATGCATGCAAGACATGGGCTCTCAAGCAAATATTGAAAGACAAATAGAAGCCATGGAAATGATATTAAACATCAGATACACTGATACTAGACAATATGAAGATCCGCTGACCTCAGTTAAGAAATGAGCAAGATCCAATAACCTTGCTAAATCAGTCCCAATGACTCTTCACGGACTTATTTCCACGCAGAGCTGTGGAAATACTCTCGACCTTGTCATATGTAGAGATGACGATAACCTTGTTTTGTCAACTCGTGTCCATCATGATCTTTCTTCTGACCATTTTTCAATTTTGTCTTATCTAGCAGCTGAAAAGCCTAAACGTAAAGCAAAGCTTGTGTCCACTCGCTCTATTAGTAAAATTGACCAAGACAAGTTCGCTGATGATCTTTCTCAGTCAATGACCACCGTTATGTCAGTGTCCGATTTGAACAGTTCCCTTGCCGCTGTTTTTGACAAGCATGCGCCTGTACGTCAACGAAAAGTCCGGGACGGAAAGCCTACCCCGTGGTACGGCGCTGTCGCCGATCAGCTTCGTCAGCTGAAGAGAGAGCGTAGGCGTGCCGAGCGCTGTTGGCAGTCATCACGGTTAACAGTACACAAACAAATCTATGACGCAGCAAAGCAAACGGTTGCAGATTGCGTACACGACGCGAAAACAGCTTTTTATTCTTCGCTAGTGTCCAGTTCTACCACTTGTAAACAACTCTTTCACAATATGTCCTCGCTTCTTGGAAAAATCAAACCTGTGTCTCTTCCCACTGTGTCCGATGTCAAACTGCTCCCACACATTTTTGCCGATTTTTTCCATAAGAAAATTCTCAAGATCCGTGACAGTTTTCCACCATTTCAAAGTACTGGTTCAAACACTGTGTCGTTTTCTGGCTCACCACTTGTAAATTTCATTCCAGTTTCTGAAGACCTTGTCCGGAAGACCATTCTTAAGACTCCCCCTAAATCATGTGAACTTGATCCCATTCCAACCAAACTTCTCTTTCAACATGTGGATCTTCTCTTGCCGACCATTACAAACATCATGAATCAGTCTATTACCACTGGAATTGTTCCCCGTGAATTTAAGACTGCCATTGTTAAGCCCTTGCTGAAAAAATCTAACCTCAACAAAAATGACCTGAAAAATTACAGACCGATTTCCAATCTTCCATTTCTTTCTAAACTGCTTGAACGTCTGATTCTAGACCAGCTTTTCTCCCATCTCTTATCCCATAACCTCCTTAGTCCTCACCAATCCGCTTACAGGCCAGGGCACAGCACAGAAACTGTTCTGCTTCGTATTCTCAATGATCTTTTGACCTCTCTGGATCAAAACAAAATTTCTATTCTTCTCCTTTTGGATCTTTCAGCTGCTTTCGATACTATTGATCATGAAATTTTGCTTTCCCGTTTGGAAAACAACTTTGGAATTCAAAAATCTGCTTTACACTGGTTTCGAGCTTATCTTTCAGAAAGAAAGCAAACCGTACTTGTCGACGGAAACAAATCTTCTGAGCTGCCTTTGGATTTTGGCGTGCCTCAAGGCTCTGTTCTGGGTCCTGTGCTTTTCATATTGTATACTTCTCCTCTGACCCACCTTATTGACTCACATTCCATCCGTCATGAAATGTATGCGGACGATACCCAGCTCAATCATACTGATTCTCCTTCTAACTACGATCATCTAGTTCAGTCTCTTCAGAACTGCGTTTCTGAAGTAAAATCCTGGATGTATGAAAATCGACTTAAGTTGAATGATGACAAGACTGAAGCCCTTCGTGTTTCTCCATTGCCTGCAGATCTTTCTTCTCTGCCTTCCACTATTACTGTCGGTAATACCGCTATTGCTTTTTCTGATTGCATTCGTGACCTCGGTTTTGTCTTTGACCATAATCTCTCCATGCACCAGCACATCATCAAAACATGTCAGGCTGCATACATCGAACTTAGACGCATTAATTCTATTAGACACTACCTTACATTAGACGCAACCAAGACGTTAGTTACTGCATGCATTCTGTCTAGGTTAGATTATTGCAATTCACTCCTTGCGGGTTGCCCTCAGAAACATCTCAAACATTTGCAACAAGTTCAGAACTCTGCAGCTAAACTCATCTTCAAGGCACGTAGGTCACAGCACTGCACACCCCTGTTTCAGACACTGCACTGGCTCCCGGTTGAACAAAGAATAAAATACAAGATTTGCTGCCTTTGTTATCACATCATTTCTGGAACTGCTCCTGACTATCTCTCTGAACTCTTGACTGTCTACGTACCTTCTCGATTACTCCGCTCTTCTGTGGATGACAAGAAGTTTTGTGTGCCAAAATATAACAGAGAAACTCACGGTGGTAGAGCCTTTGCAGTTTTTGCTGTTCAGACATGGAACTTGTTGCCTCAGTCCGTCCGCCACTCTAAAACTCTACCATCTTTCAAAACAAGTTTAAAAACTTACTTCTTTAAACAGTGTTTTTCCTGATTTTGGCTAGTGGGTTGATCCTGCTTGACATTCTGGATGAAATTGTGCACAATGGGGTGTATGCCAGTGTGTGTGTGTGTGTGTGTGTGTGTGTGTGTGTGTGTGTGTGTGTGTGTGTGTGTGTGTGTGTGTGTGTGTGTGTGTGTGTGTGATGTGTGGCTGTGTGTGTGTGGGTGTTGTGTGTGTGTGTTTGAAAATGGGGGGAGAGGGGTGGGGGGGGGGGGGGGGTGAGAGGGAGAGAGATTATTTGGTGTGTCTGTGTGGTTGTTGATTTCCTGTGGATAGTTTTTGATGAGTTTGTTTGTATTGTAGCCTGTTATTTGGTTTATATATGTATGGTTTACTGATGTAAAGCGCTTTGAGGTTTCGGAAAGCGCTCTATAAATGCACTATTATTATTATTATTATTATTATGAGAAAAGATGAAGATTATCTCCATCTCCCAAACTCCCCCAGCCCACCCTCCACGCCTGGTTAAAAATCTGTTTAGAAATAAAATTAATAAACAGTGACACAAGTTAATAGGAGGAGAGAAAGAAAAAGAAGAAGAAAAACAAACAAAAAGAAAGGAAAGAGGGACTGATAAGGAATGACTGTATTTTGCTGTTGTCATTCTGTTGTCACTGATCATTCGATTGATGGCGTCATGTTTCCTTTGGCAAAATTCCAGTGACAACAAATTTGGATCCAGTATTAAAGTGGCATGAGTATGTGCATGTGTGTTTGTTTAATTGTTTCTATGTCTGTGTGTTACAGCTACAAATGGAACGTACCTTTCACTTTCACAACA
>JAPXFY010005819.1:0-14075 GCA_030674185.1 Monoplex corrugatus
TGTATGTGTTGTAGTATCATGTCCATAGTTTCACTGTATGTGTTGTAGTATCATGTCCATAGTGTCACTGTATGTGTTGCAATATCATGTCCAATGTGTCACTGTATGTGTTGTAGTATCATGTCCATAGTGTCACTGTATGTGTTGTAGTATCATGTCCACAGTGTCACTGTATGTGTTGTAGTATCATGTCCATAGTGTCACTGTATGTGTTGTAGTATCATGTCCATAATGTCACTGCATGTGTTGTAGTATCATGTCCACAGTGTCACTCTATGTGTTGCAGTATCATGTCCACAGTGTCTTTGTATGTGTTGTAGCATCATGTCCACAGTGACACTGTATGTGTTGTAGTATCATGACCACAGTGTCACTGTATGTGTTGTAGTATCATGTCCACAGTGTCACTGTATATGTTCCAGTATCATGTCCACAGTGTCACTGTATGTGTTGTAGTATCATGTCCACAGTGTCACTGTATGTGTTGAAGTATCATGTCCATAGTGTCATTGTATGTGTTGCAGTATCATGTCCACAGTGTCACTGTATGTGTTGTAGTATCATTCCAAAGTGTCACTGTATGTTTTGTAGTATCATGTCAATAGTGTCACTGTATGTGTTGTAGTATCATGTCCATAATGTCACTGTATGTGTTGTAGTATCATGTCCACAGTGTCACTGTATGTGTTGTAGTATCATGTCCACAGTGTCACTGTATGTGTTGTAGTATCATGTCCACAGTGACACTGTATGTGTTGTAGTATCATGACCACAGTGTCACTGTATGTGTTGTAGTATCATGTCCACAGTGTCACTGTATATGTTCCAGTATCATGTCCACAGTGTCACTGTATATGTTCCAGTATCATGTCCACAGTGTCACTGTATGTGTTGTAGTATCATGTCCACAGTGTCACTCTATGTGTTGAAGTATCATGTCCATAGTGTCATTGTATGTGTTGCAGTATCATGTCCACAGTGTCACTGTATGTTTTGTAGTATCATGTCAATAGTGTCACTGTATGTGTTGTAGTATCATGTCCATAATGTCACTGTATGTGTTGTAGTATCATGTCCACAGTGTCACTGTATGTGTTGTAGTATCATGTCCACAGTGTCACTGTATGTGTTGTAGTATCATGTCCACAGTGACACTGTATGTGTTGTAGTATCATGACCACAGTGTCACTGTATGTGTTGTAGTATCATGTCCACAGTGTCACTGTATATGTTCCAGTATCATGTCCACAGTGTCACTGTATGTGTTGTAGTATCATGTCCACAGTGTCACTGTATGTGTTGAAGTATCATGTCCATAGTGTCACTGTATGTGTTGCAGTATCATGTCCACAGTGTCACTGTATGTGTTGTAGTATCATTCCAAACTGTCACTGTATGTGTTGTAGTATCATGTCCATACTGTCACTGTATGTGTTGCAATATCATGTCCAATGTGTCACTATATGTGTTGTAGTATCATGTCCATAGTGTCACTGTATGTGTTGTAATATCATGTCCATAGTGTCACTGTATGTGTAGCAGTATCATGTCCATAGTGTCACTGTATATGTTGTAGTATCATGTCCATAATTTCACTGTATGTGTTGTAGTATCATGTCCATAGTGTCACTGTATGTGTTACAGTATCATGTCTACAGTGTCACTGTATGTGTTGGAGTATCATGTCCATAGTGTCACTGTATATGTTGTAGTATCATGTCCATAGTGTCACTGTATGTGTTGTAGTATCATGTCCATATTGTCACTGTATGTGTTGCTGTATCATGTCCACAGTGTCACTGTATGTGTTGTAGTATCATGTCCACAGTGTCACTGTATGTGTTGTAGTATCATGTCCACAGTGTCACTGTATGTGTTGCAGTATCATGTCCATAGTGTCACTGTATGTGTTGTAGTATCATGTCCATAGTGTCACTGTATATGTTGTAGTATCATGTCCACAGTGTCACTGTATGTGTTGCAGTATCATGTCCACAGTGTCACTGTATGTGTTGCAGTATCATGTCCACAGTGTCATTGTATGTGTTGTAGTATCATGTCCACAGTGTCACTGTATGTGTTGTAGTATCATGTCCACAGTGTCACTGTATGTGTTGTAGTATCATGTCCATAGTGTCACTGTATGTGTTGTAGTATCATGTCCATATTTTCACTCTCTGTGTTGCAGTATCATGTCCAAAGTTTCACTGCGTATTTGCTTTTTTCAATTCTGTATGATTTTTTGATTTTCTGTCTTTGACATAGATCTTGATTTTGTTTTACTGAACCACTTTCTGTCAAGTGTCTATCCACCAAACATTACCTAGACTTCTGTCTTAGAACTGATGTCTTTGGCAACTAAAAGGGTGTCATGGAATCCATTGAATATAACATCTACATGTCCACTGTTATGTGTATTCTTGATCAGAAGATGATTCTCAAACAAGGACCAGTTTGTGCATGTGTAATTATACTTTGGAATAATGTTAGTGTGTGTGTTTCATCGTATGGATTGATTCTTCATTGATTATTAATATTGTGAAGATCGCTTCCAAAAGTGTCTTTGTCAGTTCACAGGAAGAGGATGGAAAATTGCGATACGTCAGACATGTAACTGGCAACACCAACACAACCCAAATGACAGCAGTTTTGTGAGGGACAGTGGAGGCTAAAAGAAATATGAGCAGACAACCCACCTTCTATATGAACAACATCACCAACAGCAGCGTTCTGAAGGTCTACAAAGTAGCACAGAAAAGCCAAGACCAGAGGACACAGAAGAGAGTTGTGACGCTGATGATACTGACAGGTGACAGGTGACAGGTGACGTGGATGGAACTAAGCTACGCACAAAAAGTTAAGGATCACTATGAGAAAACAGGTGCGTAATAAACTCAGTTCGCTACTGTTATTTATTTCTCAGTCCAGCCAAATTGTTATGAATTCTTGTTCAGCTGTAAGTGGGCGATGTTGTGTTAGTGCGAAAATTGCACGGGATTCTCTACTACTGAGCTTGGCCGCAAACGGAAAAGCGGAAACTTGCGAAAAAGGACCTTGTTTTGGACCGTTCTGCCTGAACACATTGCACAAGCCAGATGGAAAAACCATTATTCACGTGCAAGCACTGCTGTTTATGTGTGAGATGCTGTCTCTTGCTTGGCTTTATAAGAAGACATTCCACCAGTAGTAGGCCTGATCTGACAATGCCTCCACGACGAAAATTGAGCGAGTTTGAGAGGGGACGAGCTGTTGCATGGTTCCAAGATGGTGTTCCCAAGCGAGAAGTGGCCAGGCGACTTCAGGTGTCCATCTCGGTCATTGTCAGACTGATTCAACGCTTCACAGCCACTGGGAGGATCCATGAAAGACGCAGATCTGGTCGACCGAAGAAGACAAACCCACGTGAAGATCGTCTCATTGAACGACAAGCCCTGCAGACAAGAACAGCCTCTTCCAGCATCATTCGAAGGCACCTGAGGGTGGCTACTAACATCAACATCAGCCAGCAGACCATACGGAACCGCCTTCATGGATTAACCTCCGTTCTCGTCGCCCAGCTGTACGGCCACGCTTAACTCCAGCCCATAGGGCAGCACGCCGCGCCTTCTGCAGACGTCACGTGAGGTGGACACGTCAGCAATGGTCCCAGGTCCTGTTCAGTGATGAATCACGCTTCACCATGAACCACAACGACGGCCGACTGAGGGTCTGGAGGCGCCCAGGGCAACGCTTTATTGACACCACTGTCCAAGAAAAGGTGGCCTTTGGTGGAGGTTCTGTAATGGTCTGGGGGGCCTTCAGCCTTCACCACAGAACACCCTTGTATCATGTACAGGGTAACCTGACTGGCCTCCGATACCGGGATGAGATCCTTCGACCGCTGGCTGTGCCTACACTGCAGCAGATGGGACCGACGGCTGTCTACCAGGATGACAACGCTCGCCCCCACAGGGCAAGGGTGGTCAACGACTTCCTGCAGCAGTCTGGAGTCAACAGAATGGAGTGACCAGCATGCAGTCCCGATCTCAACCAGATTGAGAACCTCTGGGATGAGCTGGATCGCAAATTGAGGAGCAACCACCCCCCTCCCAGGGATGCCCAACACCTCTACCAGATGCTGCAGGCTGAGTGGCAGGCGCTTCCACAGAGGATCTTCACCAACCTGGTCAACTCGATGAGGACTCGCTGCGTCGAGTGCCAAAACAACCATGGCGGTTACACGCATTACTGAACTTTTGGGAGCATCAGAAATCTTGTGATTTCAATGACTTTGGGAAATCAAATTTTGATCAAATGTACACACCAAACGATTGCTCGAAATTGAAGGCAATTGTGTATCGTTATCACTAAAGCATGGAATTAAATGTTTGCCAAACTTCAACGCATTGGCTTTCTAATTTTGAAAGTTCTGAATTTTTGTGCAAGTGATCCTTAACTTTTTGTGACAATGGTATCAATGTCAAATCAATAGTTGTTCTCTGAGTTTATAACTGACAAACCATCTTCGTAGGGCAACTAACACCATCCTCAGCCGTCAAGCCATACGAAACCGTCTTCACCACTTTGGCCTCGGATCACTGTGTGTTTAATTGTTAGTGGTTTTAACCTCCGTGATTTACATCAAGCCATTCCTTCTTTTGAGCACTATGGCAACTGCTGCACTTGATTGCATAAGACGAATAATTGGTGTTATGGTTATCATAACACCAATTATTCGTCTTGTGGGATGTTATATCCCACATGTATATATACCTGTCCCTCTCACTATGATAATGTGTGTTTTATCTCAGTTTAACTGTTGTTAACCGCCTTAACGTTCATGGCGCAGCTGAAGCTGTGTCTGTCTGATTATGTATCTGTATAACAAACACAGACATATCAATTTTTCAATGATTTATTTTCAAACTTGATAACAATTATGGTAATAGAATATCAGTAGTAGCAGTAGTAACATGAAAACTGTGATATGATTGCTCCATTGAACAATGCACAGAGTGGAAAACAAACGTATAGCTGTACCATTAATAATAATAATTAATTAATAATTACAATATTTATATAGCGCAAAATCTTGATAAAATCAAATCTAAGCGCTGAAGCAGACACACACGCAGGCACGCACGCCCGCACACACACGCACGCACGCACACACACAGACACACAGACACACACACACACACACACACACACACACCCACACACACGCATGGCTATAAATGGGAGAAAGAATAAAAGCAATAAAAGCAAGAATAAAAGCAATGGAAAATTATAGAGAGCATAGCATACAATTATATATTATAACCATGTGATTCCCTCCGAGCGGAGACAGGCTGCAGAGGGAGGGTTGAGTGAGGTTAGGATTTTATGCAGGAGAGAAAAGGTGAGTTTTGAGAGCGGACTTGAAGGAGACAAAAGTAGGTTGCTGACGGACTGAGAGAGGAAGTTTGTTCCAGGAGAGTGGACCAGAAACAGAGAAGGCTCGTGGACCATAGGTATTGAGCTTAGTGCGTGGAAAGCGAAGAGTCAGAGGATCAGAGGCAGAGCGGAGGGTACGTGAGGGAACATAGATCTCAAGTAGGCTTGACAGGTAATCGGGGGCTGCGTTATTGAGGCTTTTGTAGCACATGGTGTCTAGTTTGTACTGTATGCGCTTTGATACAGGGAGCCAGTGAAGTTGTGCCAGGAGAGGAGATATGTGGTCAGCTTTTTTATTTTTGAGTACAAGGCGTGCAGCATTGTTTTGAATGCGCTGTAGGATGTGAATGGTGGAGGCAGGAAGACCAGACAGGAGTGAATTGCAATAGTCAATGCGAGACATTATGAAGGAGAGAACGAGTTTTGCAGTTGTTTCGACAGAGAGATACTTCCTGATCAGCTTTATACGATGGAGATGATAGTAGCAGGATCTGGCAGTTTGAGAAACAAAGTTGTTCATGGAGAGGGTAGAGTCAATGCAGACACCAAGGTTTTTAGCTGAATCAGAAATTGGGACTGATGTGTTACATAATGGGAGAGAAAGAGGAGGCAGCTGAGAAAGTTTCTGACGGGTGCCAATGAGGATAGCTTCTGTTTTGTCGTCATTAAGCTGAAGTCTATTGTGTGTCATCCAGTTCTTAATGTCCGAGTAACACTCAGTGGTGCGAGTCAACAGGCGCTGTATACTATCAGGTGAGTCACTGTCTTGAAGTTGGGTGTCATCAGCATAGAAGTGGTGTTTTATAGAATGGGAGTTGGTGATGGTGGACAGGGGGGAGGTGTAAAGAGTGAAAAGAACAGGGCCAAGGACAGATCCTTGTGGAACACCACAGGTCAGGTATGCAGGTTGAGAGTAAGTGCCATTGATGAGAACGGTTTGTTTTGCCAAACCATCATTTTTCATGTAACTCCCCAGAGCAGTGTAATATCGTCTATAGGCTATGTAAAATACAGAATGACAGTGTATTACATAACAAGGAACAAGGCCAGTATTTCTTGAACAATACCGACCACAATTTTAGTACGAGTTCATGGTGCACTGTTGGAATAACGCACATACACTTGTTTGTAACACCAACAACATATACTGTAGGAATGACGTCTTTACACTTATTTGTAACACCGGCAACTTGTACTGTAGGAATGACGTTTGTACACCTGTTTGTAACACCAACATGTACTGTAGGAATGACGTCTGTACACCTGTTTGTAACACCAACATCATGTATTGTAGGAATGACGTCTGTACACCTGTGTGTAACACCAACAATTTGTACAGTAGGAATGACGTCTGTACACCTGTGTGTAACATCAACAACTTGTACTGTAGGAATGACGTCTGTACACCTGTTTGTAACACTAACAACTTGTACTGTAGGGATGACGTCTGTACACCTGTTTGTAACACCAACAACTTGTACTGTAGGGATGACTTCTGTACACCTGTTTGTAACACCAACAACATGTACTGTAGGGATGACGTCTGTACACCTGTTTGTAACACCAACAACATGTACTGTAGGAATGACGTCTGTACACCTGCTTGTAACACCAACAACTTGTACTGTAGGGATGACGCATGCACACCTGCTTGTAATATCAATAACTGTACTATAGGAATGTTTGTAACTCCAAATGTAGGTTAAGTCCACTGAGTGGTTTGACGTCATTGATGCACGCAGCCCCATTCAATGGATTATGTCTGTTATTCCATTGAATGGTCTGAGGTCATTGATGTGTTCAGACAACTTAATCAGATTGTATCTGTCAGGTGACTTATTTGGAACTTAAAGCATCCGTTCTATTCGCCATCTTCCCATTAATTCTGCAGCAAAAACTCTCGTAATCTATGGTGTACTTTCTCGTCTTTTCATTGATGCTCCCTTCTCTGTTGTTCAGCCTCGACAGAAAGTTCCATATTTTGCTGTGAGAGTCGACCTTAAAACTTGTCATTATGAGAGTTTCACATCACTGCTTTGTACGCGTCTTCA
The DNA here is from genome assembly GCA_030674185.1 of Monoplex corrugatus. Lineage (NCBI taxonomy): Eukaryota > Metazoa > Mollusca > Gastropoda > Littorinimorpha > Ranellidae > Monoplex > Monoplex corrugatus. The sequence continues at coordinate 7,467 of JAPXFY010005819.1, forward strand.
AAGCCAAGGCTGCTTGTATGTGTTACAGTGTTGTCTCTGGTGTTGCTCCTGCTTAGATCCCTAAATTCTTCCATGTGAATTATCCTTCCCGTACTCTTCACTCTTCTTCTTGAACTTAACTATTCAAAATCGTTCAATACAGACGCAAGACTCATGCTTTCGAATCTTTTGCCCCGTTCGTACCTTTTTATGGAATAATCTGCCTTTTTATCTGAGAAATATATACTAGTCACAACAAGTTAAGCACAGGTCCTTGGACACAGGGGGCTGATCCATTCCTTCAGAAAACATTATTTTCTTTTTGTTATGCGGCAACCAGTGATGGAATCTCAAACAGCAGTGTTTGGGCGAGCCTGTGGCAACTTGTAGTGCGCATGGGGGTCTTGGTGACCTCGTTGCCGCGCGGGATAAAAAGTGCAAAGTTGCGGTAAATGTGCCTGTTTTGCAGTGAGCTTGCTGGCGACACAAGATGTGTAAAATGAAAAATTCGTTATACCCGTGCAAGAGCAGTCTTTCGAGTGAGTTTTATGCCCCTTCCTTATGCTTTATAAGCGCGGGCTTGGTTACTGTCAGCCCGTTTCTCACCATGCCACCAAGAAGAAAACTTAGCACCTTTGACAAAACCAGGGCGATTGCGTGGATGCAAGATGGCATTGCCAAGGCTGAAGTGGCGCGACGACTTGATGTGCATCATTCAGTTATTGTTAGACTGAACCAGCGTTTTAGGGCGACCAACAGCGTTGAAGAGAGGCCACGGTCAGGTCGGCCTAGGCAGACGACTCCAAGAGAAGATCGGTTCATCGAGAGGCAGGTCCTATTGCAGCGGGATGCCACCTCAACCAGCATCCAACGGCAGCTTCGTAGGGCAACTAACACCATCCTCAGCCGTCAAGCCATACGAAACCGTCTTCACCACTTTGGCCTCGGATCACGTCGTCCAGCTGTGCGACCACGACTGCTAGCAGCCCATAAGCTTGCTCGCCGAGCTTTCTGCAAACGTCATGCGAGATGGAACCAACAACAGTGGTCTCAGGTCCTCTTTTCGGATGAGTCGCGGTTTTGTCTTGAACACAATGATGGCCGAACTAGAGTTTGGAGGCGTGTTGGTGAACGTTACATTGATGCAGCTGTTCGTGAGACCCGGGCCTTCAGGGGAGGATCTGTTATTGTATGGGGTGCCATCAGCCTCCACCACAAGACACCACTCTACCACATTGACGGAAACCTCACAGGCCTCCGCTATCGGGATGAAATACTGGCGCCTTTCGTTGTTCCGACCATGCAACGAATCGGACCCATGGCAGTCTTCCAAGACGACAATGCTCGGCCACATAGAGCCCGGGTGGCCTTAGAATTCCTTGTGCAGGCCGGTATCAACAGGATGATCTTCCAGGCGTATAGTCCCGACCTCAATCCCATCGAGCATCTTTGGGATGAGTTGGGGAGACGTGTAAAGGAGAACCATCCACCTCCCAGGGACCGTCAGGATCTCTTCCGAATGCTGCAACTGGAATGGCAGGGAATCCCACAGAGGGTCATCAGAACACTGGTCTACTCGATGAGGAGACGCTGCATGGAATGTCTCGCCAATCGGGGTGGTCACACCCATTATTGAAATGATTTGGTGAACTGGACAGATTTGGCAAACTTTGATTTCGACCCCTCCTCTGTTTAATTGTCTGTATATCCCAAACCGTTTGTGCGATCACAATGAAATTCAATGTACGTTTGAACAAGATTATGAAATAAATCTGTTCCCAATTGGAAAGTCATGGCTTTGATATTTGTTGAAAATATGCGGGTACATGTAAACTGTGCTTAACTTGTTGTGACTAGTATATTTTTCTAATTTTGATTTGTATGTCCATGTGTTTGTTTGTGATTTTCCCTGATCAATACAGATAACACCAAAAGACGTAAGATGAAAGAACAAACACACACATTATAAATCATAATGGGTAATAACAAACAATTTCACAAAGTACAACAGTACAGCATGATTTCTGATGTAGCTTACTGTGCACCATGGTGTAGTACCTGCAAGAATGTTATGAATGAGGAATCACTGGATGATTTATGGCATGCGAAAACTATCACACAGACGAAAATAACCACATTGCTGTAATGTGGGCTTGAGTTACTGCAGTTACCTGATATATACCAAGCAGTGTAGTAGTGTTGCAGTCTTCTTGATCTCACGCACTGTTGTCACTCATCTTCTTAAAGTAGTGATTGAACTTAGCATTCGGGGTGGCATAGACATAGTATGTGTTGTACTCTGTCTTCGTTTGAAATCACAATCGTTTTGAATGAGACCATTGTCACAGTCAGGTCTGCTGTTCGTTTAGTGGATACAGTAGTTTTGTTTGTCTATTTCTAGTTTTGTATTCATGTCTGCCCCAGTTTTTGGTCTGATATTTGCTGCACGCACAGATAGAAAATACCTGACGCTGTCCGCAACATTTACCCCATCATTATGTAACACTGTGTGTTTAATTGTTAGTGGTTTTAACCTCCGTGATTTACATCAAGCCATTCCTTCTTTTGAGCACTATGGCAACTGCTGCACTTGATTGCATAAGACGAATAATTGGTGTTATGGTTATCATAACACCAATTATTCGTCTTGTGGGATGTTATATCCCACATGTATATATACCTGTCCCTCTCACTATGATAATGTGTGTTTTATCTCAGTTTAACTGTTGTTAACCGCCTTAACGTTCATGGCGCAGCTGAAGCTGTGTCTGTCTGATTATGTATCTGTATAACAAACACAGACATATCAATTTTTCAATGATTTATTTTCAAACTTGATAACAATTATGGTAATAGAATATCAGTAGTAGCAGTAGTAACATGAAAACTGTGATATGATTGCTCCATTGAACAATGCACAGAGTGGAAAACAAACGTATAGCTGTACCATTAATAATAATAATTAATTAATAATTACAATATTTATATAGCGCAAAATCTTGATAAAATCAAATCTAAGCGCTGAAGCAGACACACACGCAGGCACGCACGCCCGCACACACACGCACGCACGCACACACACAGACACACAGACACACACACACACACACACACACACACACACCCACACACACGCATGGCTATAAATGGGGAGAAAGAATAAAAGCAATAAAAGCAAGAATAAAAGCAATGGAAAATTATAGAGAGCATAGCATACAATTATATATTATAACCATGTGATTCCCTCCGAGCGGAGACAGGCTGCAGAGGGGAGGGTTGAGTGAGGTTAGGATTTTATGCAGGAGAGAAAAGGTGAGTTTTGAGAGCGGACTTGAAGGAGACAAAAGTAGGTTGCTGACGGACTGAGAGAGGAAGTTTGTTCCAGGAGAGTGGACCAGAAACAGAGAAGGCTCGTGGACCATAGGTATTGAGCTTAGTGCGTGGAAAGCGAAGAGTCAGAGGATCAGAGGCAGAGCGGAGGGTACGTGAGGGAACATAGATCTCAAGTAGGCTTGACAGGTAATCGGGGGCTGCGTTATTGAGGCTTTTGTAGCACATGGTGTCTAGTTTGTACTGTATGCGCTTTGATACAGGGAGCCAGTGAAGTTGTGCCAGGAGAGGAGATATGTGGTCAGCTTTTTTATTTTTGAGTACAAGGCGTGCAGCATTGTTTTGAATGCGCTGTAGGATGTGAATGGTGGAGGCAGGAAGACCAGACAGGAGTGAATTGCAATAGTCAATGCGAGACATTATGAAGGAGAGAACGAGTTTTGCAGTTGTTTCGACAGAGAGATACTTCCTGATCAGCTTTATACGATGGAGATGATAGTAGCAGGATCTGGCAGTTTGAGAAACAAAGTTGTTCATGGAGAGGGTAGAGTCAATGCAGACACCAAGGTTTTTAGCTGAATCAGAAATTGGGACTGATGTGTTACATAATGGGAGAGAAAGAGGAGGCAGCTGAGAAAGTTTCTGACGGGTGCCAATGAGGATAGCTTCTGTTTTGTCGTCATTAAGCTGAAGTCTATTGTGTGTCATCCAGTTCTTAATGTCCGAGTAACACTCAGTGGTGCGAGTCAACAGGCGCTGTATACTATCAGGTGAGTCACTGTCTTGAAGTTGGGTGTCATCAGCATAGAAGTGGTGTTTTATAGAATGGGAGTTGGTGATGGTGGACAGGGGGGAGGTGTAAAGAGTGAAAAGAACAGGGCCAAGGACAGATCCTTGTGGAACACCACAGGTCAGGTATGCAGGTTGAGAGTAAGTGCCATTGATGAGAACGGTTTGTTTTGCCAAACCATCATTTTTCATGTAACTCCCCAGAGCAGTGTAATATCGTCTATAGGCTATGTAAAATACAGAATGACAGTGTATTACATAACAAGGAACAAGGCCAGTATTTCTTGAACAATACCGACCACAATTTTAGTACGAGTTCATGGTGCACTGTTGGAATAACGCACATACACTTGTTTGTAACACCAACAACATATACTGTAGGAATGACGTCTTTACACTTATTTGTAACACCGGCAACTTGTACTGTAGGAATGACGTTTGTACACCTGTTTGTAACACCAACATGTACTGTAGGAATGACGTCTGTACACCTGTTTGTAACACCAACATCATGTATTGTAGGAATGACGTCTGTACACCTGTGTGTAACACCAACAATTTGTACAGTAGGAATGACGTCTGTACACCTGTGTGTAACATCAACAACTTGTACTGTAGGAATGACGTCTGTACACCTGTTTGTAACACTAACAACTTGTACTGTAGGGATGACGTCTGTACACCTGTTTGTAACACCAACAACTTGTACTGTAGGGATGACTTCTGTACACCTGTTTGTAACACCAACAACATGTACTGTAGGGATGACGTCTGTACACCTGTTTGTAACACCAACAACATGTACTGTAGGAATGACGTCTGTACACCTGCTTGTAACACCAACAACTTGTACTGTAGGGATGACGCATGCACACCTGCTTGTAATATCAATAACTGTACTATAGGAATGTTTGTAACTCCAAATGTAGGTTAAGTCCACTGAGTGGTTTGACGTCATTGATGCACGCAGCCCCATTCAATGGATTATGTCTGTTATTCCATTGAATGGTCTGAGGTCATTGATGTGTTCAGACAACTTAATCAGATTGTATCTGTCAGGTGACTTATTTGGAACTTAAAGCATCCGTTCTATTCGCCATCTTCCCATTAATTCTGCAGCAAAAACTCTCGTAATCTATGGTGTACTTTCTCGTCTTTTCATTGATGCTCCCTTCTCTGTTGTTCAGCCTCGACAGAAAGTTCCATATTTTGCTGTGAGAGTCGACCTTAAAACTTGTCATTATGAGAGTTTCACATCACTGCTTTGTACGCGTCTTCAAAGCCAAGGCTGCTTGTATGTGTTACAGTGTTGTCTCTGGTGTTGCTCCTGCTTAGATCCCTAAATTCTTCCATGTGAATTATCCTTCCCGTACTCTTCACTCTTCTTCTTGAACTTAACTATTCAAAATCGTTCAATACAGACGCAAGACTCATGCTTTCGAATCTTTTGCCCCGTTCGTACCTTTTTATGGAATAATCTGCCTTTTTATCTGAGAAATATATACTAGTCACAACAAGTTAAGCACAGGTCCTTGGACACAGGGGGCTGATCCATTCCTTCAGAAAACATTATTTTCTTTTTGTTATGCGGCAACCAGTGATGGAATCTCAAACAGCAGTGTTTGGGCGAGCCTGTGGCAACTTGTAGTGCGCATGGGGGTCTTGGTGACCTCGTTGCCGCGCGGGATAAAAAGTGCAAAGTTGCGGTAAATGTGCCTGTTTTGCAGTGAGCTTGCTGGCGACACAAGATGTGTAAAATGAAAAATTCGTTATACCCGTGCAAGAGCAGTCTTTCGAGTGAGTTTTATGCCCCTTCCTTATGCTTTATAAGCGCGGGCTTGGTTACTGTCAGCCCGTTTCTCACCATGCCACCAAGAAGAAAACTTAGCACCTTTGACAAAACCAGGGCGATTGCGTGGATGCAAGATGGCATTGCCAAGGCTGAAGTGGCGCGACGACTTGATGTGCATCATTCAGTTATTGTTAGACTGAACCAGCGTTTTAGGGCGACCAACAGCGTTGAAGAGAGGCCACGGTCAGGTCGGCCTAGGCAGACGACTCCAAGAGAAGATCGGTTCATCGAGAGGCAGGTCCTATTGCAGCGGGATGCCACCTCAACCAGCATCCAACGGCAGCTTCGTAGGGCAACTAACACCATCCTCAGCCGTCAAGCCATACGAAACCGTCTTCACCACTTTGGCCTCGGATCACGTCGTCCAGCTGTGCGACCACGACTGCTAGCAGCCCATAAGCTTGCTCGCCGAGCTTTCTGCAAACGTCATGCGAGATGGAACCAACAACAGTGGTCTCAGGTCCTCTTTTCGGATGAGTCGCGGTTTTGTCTTGAACACAATGATGGCCGAACTAGAGTTTGGAGGCGTGTTGGTGAACGTTACATTGATGCAGCTGTTCGTGAGACCCGGGCCTTCAGGGGAGGATCTGTTATTGTATGGGGTGCCATCAGCCTCCACCACAAGACACCACTCTACCACATTGACGGAAACCTCACAG
>JAPXFY010005820.1:0-14070 GCA_030674185.1 Monoplex corrugatus
TTGCTTGTTGACTGTCTACGCCTCACAACCGTATAACTATCGGTTTTTATGTGACATTCAAAAACTCTATTCCTGATGTTTATTAATAGACATTTGTTGATAAGACCGCTTTTCATCTTTTTGAATGCTGTCTTGGTTTGGCCGATTCTGATGCGAATCTGCCGTCTGGTGAGATGGAGTTCCCAGATATTTTTTTAAACTTATCAACCTGTCTGAAAGTTGTGCCAGTTGCTGTTATTTTGCATGAGGGGATTTCATGTTTTTTTTTACTCATTACCATGACTTCAGCTTCTTGCTATTCAGCTCCACTCTTTATTTCTGCTTTCATTTTTTCCCCTATTATACTCACAAGGTTTTGAAGGTCCCTTTCATTTTATGCAATTAGCAAAGTATCAACTGACAACGAATATTGTTTATGAGTTTTCCTCCAAAGTTTATCTCAGGGCATTCTTATGGGTTTCTCATGATGGTTTCGCTGTAAAGTGAAAACAAATCTGCTGACAGAACACAACCCTGACCCCTTTTTTGATATTTTGGAAAGAGCTTATATCGTTTTCTATTCTCATTCCTCATAGAGAGAGAGTGTGGACATATATATATATGTATGTATATATATATATACATATATATAAACGCATACATATATACATATATATATATATATATACATACATACATATTCACGGATAGACAGAGAGCAGAGAGACAGAGAAAGAGACAGAGATAGTGAGACAGACAGAGAGAGAGATATACGTACACACATACACACACTCGTTCTGTAGACTGACTAATATACATACGTATGTATAGTATATACGTACACCCCAGAAACTACACTCAACAAGAGCATTATAGTTTGCTGATTTCCTGTATTGGTCCTGGAACTCCTTAGTGTAAAACATACTGACATGGCATGACCACTTTGTAGAATTCATCTAACTTTTTCCAAAACATCGTATTTGCCTCCCCTGCTTCCCAGTTACCACAACTCACAAACTCTTTCTTTACGATTTCATATCAGTCATTATCATAGTGCTTGGCGAAACAACAGGTAAGGATTGCTGATTTTCCCATATTTTTGTTTTTGTTCCTTGTTGTTAGCTCTTTGTTTATTGTTGTCTTAATTTTACGCTTGACAAAGGCCAGTTTGCAAAAAACAACAACAACAACAACAACAACAAAACACAAAAACATGCTGCATGGCGTTGGCGATCATGGCCCTCCACACGAATCTATCACATGTCGCTGTAAGTACATCTCCCACCCTCTCTCTCTTCATCCACCTTGCAAGTCCATCAAATATATTTTCCCTGGCTCTAACTAGTATCCTCTTTCCCTCTAGCTTTCCTGTTGTGACCAGGTGCTCTGATTCCCCTTTCCTCATAAAATAACCTATAAATGTTGCTTGTCTTTTCCTAATGTTCTATATTAATGATCTTCTTGTGTGTGCCTCCTTCGAGACTGTATTGTTTGTTTTCTTTGCTGTCCATACAACTCTCAACATTCTTCTTAGAAACCACATTTCAGTTGCCTCAATTTTGTTCTGACTTTGCGTGTTGACTGTCCACGCCTCATAACCCTATAACAGTATCGATTCTATGTAACATTCAAGAACTCTCTTCCTGATGTTAATTGATATACATTTGTTGCTAAGAACACTTTACATCTTCTTGAATGCTGTTTTGGCTTGGCCAATTCTGCTGGCTACTTCTGATGTACATCTTCCGTCTGGTGAGATGATCGTTGCCAGATATTTAAACTTATCAGCCTGTCTCAAAGTTGCGCTATTTGCTGTTATTTTGCATGAGGGGATTTCATGGTTTTTTTAAAAAAAAAATTATCATTAATTACCGGACTTAGTTTCTTTGTTATTTAGCTCCCACCCTTCATTTCTGTTTTCTATTTCTGTTCTTTTCACGAAGTTTTGTTGGTCCTTTCCATTTTCTACAACTAGCACGGTGTCATCTGCGTAATGAATGTTGTTTATCATTCTTCCTTTAATCTTTTTAATCTTTTCCCATGGCATTGTTATGGGTTTCTCATGATGCTTTCACCGTAAAATAAAAACAAATCTGATGACAGAACACAACCCTGCCTGACTCCACTTTTGTTAATTTGGAAAGAGTTTGTATCGTTTTCTGTTCTCATTGCTGCTGTTTGTTCGGAATACGTATATCCGATTATTCTTAGATCTTTTCCATCAATGTTGAGTCATTCTAGTCGGGTGATCAATTCTTCATGTCTTACCCGATCGAAAGCCTTGCTATAGTCAAGAATGCATAAATATACATCCTTATTCAACTCGACTGACCTCTATAATAGTTCTTAGGATGTAAATGGCATTAATAATTTATTTCCCTTCCACAAAAACACACTGTTCTTCTGCTGTTTCTCTTTTGATTCTATTCCTTGTCCTCATCATGATTATCCTTGATAGGATTTTTGTTACATGACTCATCAAGCTGATTAAGCGATGGAGTTCGCATTCTATAGCCCCTGTTTTCTTTGGAAGCGGAATGAAAATTGATGTTGACATATCTTTGGCGATTTTTCAGGTCTCAACAATTTCATTCAGGAAGACTGTTTCATTCAGGAAGACTGTTAAGTTTTTTTAATCTCTTATTCAAAATATACGTATAAACTTTACTCACTATACTTGTTAGAGCGACTCCTCTATAATTATCTGGATTATTCACATCTCCTTTTTTATGAATTGGGATTATTATGGACTTTGCCCATTCTGACGGGAAAATGCCATTATCAAAAAGCTTGTTACATAAATGGACAAGGAAATCAATTACATTAGCATTTGCATGTTTTAACATTTCGCTGATTATTTGATCTGATCCTGCGCTCTTTCCTGCTTTCAAATGCCTGATACTCGCAGTCACTTCTTCTTTAGTTATAGGCTCATTGAAAAGTGGCTCAAAATTATTTTCTTCCTCTACTATATTTCTCTCTTGTGCAGTATTTCCCCCGATATCATTGAAAACACTGCAGAAATGATTGTACCATTGTTCAATAGAGATTTCATTGTACACAAAGGCCTTTCTATTAACAGATCTTATTATTGACCAGAATGTCCTGGAGTCATTGATGGAATCTTTGAGTGTTCTTATTTTCTTATCTTCGTATTCCCTTTCTTTCGTTTTCCTTAGTTTAACATACTCTTTTCGTGATATGACATATGCTTCTCTTTTTTCTCTTTTTTCTTTTTCTGTTTTGCATCTCTGAAATCTTTTCAGTAGCCTCTTAACTTCTTGTTTCTTTCTTTCACATTCCTTATCAACCCAATCATTCTGTTTCTTTTGTCCTTGTCTCACTGTTCGTACCATACACGCAGCTGCCCCGCATAAAGCCTTAGTAAACTGCTCCGAACTGTCATTCACATTATAATCTAACAAACCGAAAGCTGTCTGTAGACAATTGTTGAACTCAGAACCATCAAGCTCGTGTACAAATAAACTTGCTAGTTCTTCAGACCATACAATTTTTTCTTCCCCTTGTTGTCTTGCACTTTCTACATCTGTATGATTATTTCCCCTTTTCCATATTACCTCAACAGGTAGATGCCATGAATCAACACAGTTACCTACCCGTAAATCAAAGCATGATACCAGATTATAGGGAACAAGAAAATAATCAATCACACTACACCCGTTTTGGAGACACAAAAGTGTATTCACCCTCTGTATCTCCATCACAAAAACCATTCAAAATAACCATATCCAATATGAAACATAAGTTCAACAATGTTTTGCCAAAACTATTCACAGTTTCATCTTTAGAACAACGTACATCACATTCATTATACATCCTGTCATACTCAATGTCTTCCAAATAAGTAGTCATGTCTTCAGGCGCAAACTGTTCGTGACCTGTTCTAGCATTGAGATCTCCCATAATTATAAAATGTGTTTTTTCTTTTTCAAACTGTTGTAGCATTAATTCTTCCAGCATCAAGATCCCATCTTTAATTAATGTTTCGTTATATCTAGGGCTTCCTTCTGGTGCAACATAACATGCAATCAAAATCAGATCTTTGTCTAAATCAAATACATTTTTGTTTACTCTGATGGCAATGGTGTTATCATAATCTAACATTATTTCTTTCACACAATTTTCTAAATTTTTTTTCACCAACAATAAAACTCCACCCGAATTCCTGCCATGGTGTGACAATTTCTTAGCTGGAGCGTAAAATTTCAAATAATCAGTGAACAAACAGCTGAAATCAAACGAAGTATCAAGAAAACATTCAGTGAGACAAACAAAATCAAATTTTGTTACATAATTTATGAAGGAAACGTTCTTCAATTTACTGTATAATTTTCAACGTTGTAATTCAAAAAGGACCACTGGTTTGGATGGCCATGTCTGTCCTATGGCTTTCTGGAAGTACCGGAACGCAAGCTCCTGTTGCCAAGGTTACCGCCTGCTCCTCTGTCACGGGCCGTGCTTGTTGACGTCCGTCGCGGTTGGCTGCCCATGCTCACCCTCCCACCCGTCTGTCGGTCTGCCGCAGGACTGCCGCGTGATGCAGAGAGAGAGAAAGAGAGAAAGAGAGAGAGAAAGAGAGAAGAGAGAGAAAGAAAGAAAGAGAAGAGAGAAAGAGAGAGAGAGAAAAGAGAGAGAGAGAGAAAAGAGAGAGAGAGAGAGAGAAAGAGAGAGTTGTGAAAACTCTTTATTATTCAAGAATCGTTGCATTTAATAATAATAATAATAATAATAATGTTTATTTGTATAGCGCATATTCCATATAAAAACATGCTCACCAGCGCTTTACATTTCGCAAGAAAGGCAAAAGGTGATAAAAAATGTTCACAATTACATACACAATAAGATAACAACAAACATTAAAGCTATACAAGTAAGAAGACACATAAGAAACCACAGAATATTAAAATGTAAACACTGACTTATGTAATGAAGAAAGATTAACAGATTTTTCATATGAATAAAGAGGCATACTGTGTTTATATATTGCTGCGTGTGTGTGCTTGCGTACGTGTGTGTGTACATGTGTGTGTGCGTGCGTGTGCGTTGCTGTGCGCGTGTTTGTAAGAATGTGTGTGTGTGTGTGTTTGTGTGTGAGAGAGAGAGAGAGAGAGAGAGAGTGTGTGTGTGTGTGCGTGTGCTATGTTTGCATGCGTGTGTGTGTGTTTATGCATGCAATAGTTGTACATAAAATTATAATCAATATTTTGAATGAAGATAAAAACAGAAAAATTCTAATCCATATACAGGAAAAACATTACAACTTCAGTATTACAGCATTAATACCTTGACAATCAAAATTCCTCACAAATTATGAACTATTCGCATATCATACATCACAATTTACATACAAACAAAGATTTGAAAAAGTTTCTTAAAGTATTTCAGTCTCTTTCCCACTCAATTTCTCCCCTATCCTTCCTCAGCTGTACACATACAGTGATACACACACATGCTCACTCAAGCACACACACACACACACACACACACACACACACACACACACACACACATATATATACACACATGCACGCACACACACACCTTGCTCTATAGGCCCTTATACAAAATACTGTTATACAGGCAGGAGAGATTAGTCTGATGACAGATTTGCAAACTAAGGCTCTTCAGGTTAGATGAGTTTGAAAGAGGTGGGTTTACAGGTGCCGTTTGAAGGTTGAGAAACACTTAGTTTTTCTGAGAGACAGTGGTAGAGAGTTCCATACATTTGGGCCAAAGACAGAGAAAGATTTTTTACCAAAGGTGTCTAGAGAGAAGCGAGGAACAGTCAACAGTGAGGTGTCAGAAGAGCGGAGCGTTCGAGAAGGTTTGTAACCCTGCAGGAGGTTGGCAAGATAGGATGGCATGTTCTCGTGATAGATACACTGAAAGCAGAGACAGGCAACTTTATATTGAATCCTAGCCTTTACCGGGAGCCAATGAAGTGTTCTAAGCAGAGATTTTGCACTCTCACGCCTGGGCTTGCGGAGAACAAGGCGAGCCGCGTGGTTCTGTATGCGCTGAAGTTTAGATAGTTGATTGTCATGGAGACCTGCGAATAGAGAGTTACAATAGTCCAGTCTAGATAGTATGAAAGAGACAGCAAGCTTGTTGGTAGCATCAGTGGAAAGGAAGGAGCGAATCTTACCAATTCTGCGTAGCTGATAGTACAGAGTACGGCACAACTGTTTGACATGGGCTTCCATAGACAGTGTTTCATCCAGATAGAAGCCAAATTTCTAACAGTTTGTGAGAAAGATACATCACAACCAGAGATAGACATGGGGGCATGAGTAACCTGATTGACCTTTGACTTAGTACCAGTAACAATAAGCTCAGTTTTATCATCATTCATCTTCAGCTTGTTTTCACTCATCCACTTGGAGACATCCTCTATACAATCTCTCAGACTGCACGCAAGAGCGTCAAAATCTGATGGGGCAGAGGAGCTATGCAGCTGTGAGTCATCCGCAAAGAAGTGGTATGAGTGACCTGACTGATGAATGATAGCGCTGAGAGGTTGTGTATACATAGTGAACAGGACAGGTCCCAAGACAGAACCTTGTGGGACACCACATTTCAGCACAGATGGATTTGATTTGTGGCCAATGACAACCGACTGGGTACGGCCAGTCAAATAGGAGGTAAACCAGTCCAGAACCGTTTGGTCCACTAGACATGTTCATTCTTAAACTTCCAATGTATAAAATATCATTATGTATATTCTGTATACTATGTGGAGTTCATGTGTCAACATTGTCTTTTCATATGTGTAAAACGTTTTGTTGTTGTTATTCTTTGACGCCACATTGTATGTTAGATGCCCATTTGTTATAAAACAAAAGATGAATAAAAAAAAAGATTTTTAAAAAAGTCTGTGTTGTACCCTCTTCCCTATTGAACCAGTTCGTATCACACAATGACTACGCTATATTCCTGATCTGATTGCAATTTATCTGTTAATAATCGAGATTCATCTGACAATGTCATGTATGATCAGGCGCGTGACGGATCTTTTAACCTTTAGACTCCCGAACACTGTCCACCAGCATCCTGCACGGTCAATCATTTTAGCAAAGCAAAACCTTAACCCTTCGACTCTCTTGCCCTATCCACCAGCTTCCTGCAGGAAGCTGGTGAACAGGGTGAGGGATTCAAAGGGTTAAGTTTTTGCAATTGGTGGATAGGGTGTGGGAGTCAAAGGGTTAAGCAGGTGGATTTCTGAATGCTTGTAAATGTATGCGTAGAGGATGGCAAGGATTGTAAACGTTTAATTGGTCACAAAGCGTAACAGAAACGAAGTCAACGTGCAAAGGAAGAGCAAAATATCAAATAAATTCGAGTACTTTTACCATCAGCACTTTGATAGTCGCTACTTTCCAGATGAGTTGGGGAGAGTGAGGAGCAAAATCCATGGGACAGAACAGAAAAAAAAACGAAGACAAGTTCAGTTTCTTGGGGTTTGTTTGTTAGTTTGCGTGCGTATACACACAAAGGGTTTAGACACAAGCACGTGTGTACACATATTCATCTGGAAGACTGGAAAATTATCCACCGTTTACCCACAGAGACACAAATGCCTGGGTGATCGAACCCAGGACCTTCTGACTAGAAATATGACTTTTACCTTCTTCCCTCTATTGCACCCGTTCGTATCATACGATAACTACGCTATATTCCTGAACTGATTGTAATTTATCTGTTAATAATCGAGATTCATCTGACAATGACATGTATGATCAGGCGCGTGACGGATCTTTTAAGAAGGTGGATTTCTGAATGTTTGTAAATATATGTGACCTCCCACCACGAAATCAGTCGTAACTCGCAGTCAGTCGAACAGCACTAGGATCTGAAAATGTGACTGAGGGTCTATCTTCTATCTGGGGTGTTTTGACTTTTTCTCAAAATTGATTTCTGTAGACTATAATCTATCCCCCACAGAATTTTTTTTCTTGAAAAAATATTATTAATCAATTTAAAATGATATTTTAATGCACTGATCGCAGCAGAAAGAACGCAATTTCCTTCCAAAAGTACTTATTTTTGTCTCTTATTATGAACTGTAACCTGTACAGTACCCGCACATATAACATACTGATGGAAAGCTCTTTGGTACACCTTTCAAATAATGACAGCGAAAATTAGAAACAAACTGGGTCAAAGCCACCAAATAAAGAAATTTAAGGAAAATGTATAGGAGAGTACACAAACACTTTAGAGGCCGTTTTCTCAAAATGTCCGTCATACAACTTAATGACTTTAAACATACATAACTTCTACATGTTTTTTTAGTACAAGCTTTATTCAAGTACCAAAATAATCAGCAGAATGTACACTTTCCAGTGATATGTATATCTCAAAATGCCCAAAATGCTAGTTAAGACTGATTTCGAGGTGGGAGGTCACATATGCGTAGAGGATGGCAAGGATTGTAAACGTTTAATTGGTCACACAACAGCATCAAAGCGTAACAGAAATGAAGTCAACGTGCAAGGGAAGAGCAAAATATTAAATAAGCTGGAGTACTTTGACCATCAGCACTTTGACAGTCACGATTGTCCAGGTCAGTTGGGGAGAGTGAAGAGCAAAATCCAGGGGACAGAAAAGAAAAAGGAAGGCAAGTTCACTGTTTGTTGTTGTTGTTGTTGATGATGTTGTTGCTGTTGTTGATGTTGTTGTTGTTGTTGTTGGTGGTGGTGGTGGTGGTGGTGGTGATGTTGTTGTTGTTGATGATTTTGGGGAAAGTGTGATGTACATCCATTTTCTTGTCCCCCATATAAAATATAAAACTAAGGGAAAATATAAGCATAGGATCGACCGAATGGAAAAATATATATAATCAAGAGGTAAGACTGATATGCCTTACTGCTTGATTATGTTTTTGTTTCATTCAGTCGATCCTATGCTTATATTTTCCCTTAGTTTTATATTTTTGTGGGGATGTGTGTGTATCCATGCGTATGCATGTGTGTAGATATATGTATGTATGTATCCATATAATGTATAAAAAAAAAAAAAAAATAGACAACAGCAGAAGGGCATCCAGGAGTCATGACCTGGATGTGGCCCGGCCCCCCGAGAGTGTAAGGAATTCAGGGCCGAAACACTTGTCTAAAGGGGGTTACTTCTCTGAAGACCTTCTGTTGTCTAGCTCTCCCTAGAGTTTCTTTCTACCTGCACATGGTCAGTCCATTGACTTCCGGGAATAGTTCGGAGGACATTCGGGAAAGACCGAAGGACACTGGGAAAGACTAGATCTGCGGGCTTTGTGGGTTGGCTTCCCACCTTGCCTTTGATAACATGCCACGAGTTTTCCAAATGAAAGATGCTCCCAGGATTCACCGAAAGGGGGAGAGAATGATGAATCCATCGGCACTGACTCCATCACGACTGGAAACGCACAACGGACCATGATTGATGACCAGTTGGAATTTCCGTGTGCGTGTGGAAGGAGATTCACCACCAAACGCGGCATGAAGATCCACAGGACAAAAATGGGCTGTTTGAAGACACATACGAACCAGCAGCAGCGCACTGCGATAGCAGGTGAGACGTTGGATGACCAAGGCCAGGAATTAAACCATAGTGCCAAGGACATCCACGCTGACGGTTCTGATGCGGATTTTGCACAAGCTCTTAACGCCAAACGTGGAAAACTCAATTTGCCGCCTGCAGGTGCAAAAGAACAATGGGAGAAATTAGATGAGGAACTTGTCCTTAAGCTGAATGCGCTAATAGGGAACAGTACGCTGGAACACAAACTTGACACATACGGAGACATCATATACTCTATCTGCAGGGACACTTATGGAGTGAAGCAACCAAAGACAAAAACGCCTCCCCAGAAATCCAGAAGACAGCAACAGATGGAGAGCATCCGGAGGGAGAAAAGGAAGCTTAAAAAGCGAATGAAAACTGCCTCAGAATACGAGAAGCAAGGGCTCCTGGAACTCTGGAAAGATCTGAAGGCCAAACACAATGCTCTCAGCAAAGTGGAATCAGCAAGGCGAAGAAAGAGCAAAAAGAAGAAGACTCAAGATCGTTTCTTCAAAGATCCCTTTGACTTTGCAAGAAAGCTGTTTGAACAACCCAAATCAGGGACTCTCACAGTGGGCAAGGAAACCCTAGAGCAGCATCTCAGGGAAACATATTCCGATTCTCAGCGCGAGGCACCACTTGAAATCCAAAATCTGGTTTGGCCTGCAGCGCCAGAAGGAAAATTCAATAACAAACCACCAACACTGGATGAAGTGAAGAACGTAGTAAAGAAAGCCAGAGCCAAGTCAGCACCTGGACCAAACGGAATACCATACCTGCTCTACAAGAAATGCCCAAAAGTGCTCGAGTGGCTCCACAAGATGATTCGATCAGCATGGAGGAACCAGAAGATCAGCGACCAATGGATGAGAGCTGAAGGAGTGTACATTCCGAAGGAGCAGAACTCCAGCAGCATCAATCAGTTCAGGCCAATATCACTTCTGAACGTCGAGGGAAAATCTTCTTCTCTGTTATGGCAGCAAGATTGACAAAATACCTGACTGAAAACAAGTATCTGGATATGTCAGTCCAAAAGGGAGGCATACCAGGAATGCCTGGATGCTTGGAACATGCCACGTTGATTTGGGATGCCATCCAAAAAGCAAGAACAGAGAAGAGAGACATTGACGTAGTTTGGCTTGATCTGGCGAATGCATATGGATCAGTTCCACACGATATGATCCAGCTGGCTCTTGAAATGTATCACATCCCAGAAAACATCCGAACAATGCTGAGGAAGTATTTCCAAGGGTTCTCAATGCGGTTCTCTACCAAAGAATACACCACGGACTGGATAGACCTAGAGGTGGGCATTGCAATGGGCTGTGCAATCTCTCCCATACTGTTCGTGTTGGCAATGGAAGTCATCTTGAAAGCTGCAATGAAGAGTTCAGGTCCAGTGAATCTGGGAGATGGATACCAGATGCCTCCTCTGAAAGCTTTCATGGATGACACAACAGTCTTGTCCACGGATGAGGAAGAGACACACCAAATCTTAAAGCAGCTGGATGAGCTGGTGGCCTCTTCAAGAATGAGGTTCAAACCTAAGAAATCCTGAAGTCTCTCACTGCGAAAAGGAAAAGTGGCAGATTCAGTCAAATTCATGGTAGCCAACCAAGCCATCCCCACTGTCACAGAAGAGCCAGTAAAAAGTCTCGGAAGATGGTATGATGACTCCCTGAAAGACACACAAAGGGGATGTGAAACCAAGCAAACAGCAGAAGAAGGCCTGAAGAAAATAGATAACTGCGGACTGCCAGGCAAATACAAAGTCTGGTGTCTACAGTTCATGCTGATACCAAAGCTGCTGTGGCCACTGCTAATCTATGACATTTGCACCAGCACAGTCGAAGCAATGGAAGCCAAAATCAACAAATACACAAGAAAATGGCTCGGTGTCCCACCTGGTCTCACTGATGTTGCATTCTACTGTCGTCAAGCAATGCTGAAGCTACCTCTGAAATCCATAGTGGAGGAATACAAAGTTGGAAAAGCAAGACTGTTGAGCATGCTGGAGGAATAGGAGGACAATATCGTGAGAGCAGTTCATCCAAAGCTGAGAACTGGCAGAAAGTGGAAAGTCCAAGAGGCTGTAAACAATGCCAAGAGAAACCTCAGCATCAAAGAAATAATTGGACACACGCAAACCAACAGACAGGGACTGGGAGCAACAAAAATGCAGTGGTGGTCCAAAGCCAAAGGGAAGGAAAAAAGAGACATGATCATACAGGAGTTGAAGGAAGAAGAAGATGTCAAAAGAGTGCAGAAGGCAGTCCAGCAAGGTCAACAGGGGCAATGGACAACATGGGACAGTGCACTCCAAAGAAGTCTCAGCTGGAACGATATGTGGCACATGGCTCCTCTAAGGATAAGCTTCCTCCTCAGATCTGTATATGACCTGCTCCCCTCGAATGCAAACTTAGTGAAATGGGGGAAAGCAGACGACCCAGCATGTCCGCTCTGTCAGAAGAAACAAACAGTGGAACATGTCCTAAGCTCTTGCAAAGTAGCGCTAGCCCAAGGAAGGTATACATGGAGGCACAACCAAGTTCTGAAAGTGATCACAGATGTGGTTAGCGAAAAAACCATGACCCCAAACGCACCAATTGCTATGACAACGTTCTACAAAGCAGGAGGGAAACAGGTCTGGCCCGAAAGGGCTATAACAACCAGCACATTGCCAAAGGGTCTTCTGGATGGAGCAGTCGACTGGGAGTGTACAGCAGACCTCCAGAGTGGAGAAATTACCCAGATGTCATCAGCAAGACAGGCATGAGACCAGACATCGCTCTCCACTCTGACTCCTCGAAACAAGTGATTCTGATAGAACTCACTGTGCCATACGAAAGCAGAATGGAAGAAGCACATATCTACAAGACCGAAAAATACGCCGGTCTTGCCAGCACCCTGAAGAAAGCAGGTCTGCGGGTCAAAATCTTCGCCATAGAGGTCGGGGCAAGAGGGTTTGTGGGCACCTCCGCTTATGATCTCATGAAACAACTCGCCATTTCTGGGAAGAAGAGGACTAGAGCCCTTAAAGCGATGGCAGAGGCAGCAGAAAGGAGCTCAAGCTGGATCTGGGCAAGGAGGAACCAAAAAAGTGAACTTCATAAGGATTAAATTCCCTACAGATGATGTGTGCCCCGTTAGCACATTGGTAAAACCGCGTACCGCAGTTCTGAAGCGCAGAATCGCCCAGGTTCGATCCCCGGCGTGGGGAAAGAAAAAAAAAAAAAAAAAAAAAATAGACAACAGCAGAAGGGCATCCAGGAGTCATGACCTGGATGTGGCCCGGCCCCCGAGAGTGTAAGGAATTCAGGGCCGAAACACTTGTCTAAAGGGGGTTACTTCTCTGAAGACCTTCTGTTGTCTAGCTCTCCCTAGAGTTTCTTTCTACCTATATAATTTTATGTATATATATATATATATATACATATATACATATCATACGTGCATACACAAACATATATGTATATATATGTATATATATATATATATATAAATATATATACATATAATATATATATATATATATATATGGATATGTTTGTGTATGCATGTATGAATGTGTATGCATATGTATGCATTATTTAATAGTAAGGTACTTTACATTAAAAAAAACTGCTCTTGGCTAGTGCATCATAGTTTTCACAATTTTAGCTCTGGACCCTCTTGTGGATAAAACAATACTAATATGGCATGGCCACATTTCAAATTGCAGAACTCATCTCACTTCCCCTCTGAATCAAATTTCACCACACTTGCCCCCCCCCCCCCCCCCCCCCCCGCCCCTGCCCCCTTTCCCTATTTCTCACACACGTTATGATTTCATTTCAGTCCTCTTCTCCCACTGGACGAAGCAGCAGGGAAGTTTCGGTCTTTTTCTCCTATTTGGTTTGTTTGATCTTTGTTCGTTTGTGGTTTTAAATTCACGATTGACAAAGGCCATTTGGCTCAAAATTTGCGCCTGTCTTGTCTGGTATTTTCGTGTTTTTATGGCTCTTTTCTCATTTTCCTGTAACTGATCCTTTTAGCAGTCCAGAGTTAGTTAAAACCTATTCATTTTCTAATGATCATAATGGCCAGATTTCCATGATCATGAGGTCTTTTGTTTTTATCGTTTTTGTTCGTTTTATGTTTGTAAATTATCAGCATAGGTGACGTTTTTACATAGTTAATGCTTTTTCTCAATTCTCTAAAAAAATACACAAAAATATATTTTGTTTGATATTTTTCCCATGAATAGAACACACTAAAGCCTTTGACACCCGAACACTATTCACCAACTGCACACACTTAACCCTTAGACTACCTCACCCTATTCACCAGCTTCCTGTAGGAAGCTAGTGGATAGGATGAGAGAGTTCAAGGGTTAAGTGTTTGCAATGCTATCATGGTTGACAATGCAGGATGCTGGTGGACAGGGTGCGGGAGTCAAAAGGTTAAACCATATACACAGATCAATCACGTTTCTTGTGTGGCAGATTCAGCATACGGGAGTCAGCCGACCATGAATCATCTGCCGTTCTGGAA
>JAPXFY010005821.1:0-2500 GCA_030674185.1 Monoplex corrugatus
CGATAAAAGTTGATACTGTGGTGGTGGCAGTGGTGGAAGAAGAAAGGAAATATTGTACGTCCAACCCCTCGATTTTCTGTAGGCCCTACATACAATCTGTCCCAGCCTCTCTGGTGTTGTTTTCCCATGCAGCTGCAAGTATGTCTCTGTAGTGATCTTCATCACCCTTCCCGTCATCTCACAGCAGCAGTAAACTTCTTGTCGTACATGTTTTTCTTGCAAGAAAGATAATTCGGTGTGAAATCAAGAGAAGAGTTCAATCCCTTAACCTGGACGGACAGAAAAAAAAAAAAAAAAAAAAAAAAAAAAACACCCACCTGCAAGCACGACCGGAGAATTTCCGTCTGTGTACGGGCGAGCCTGGCTGGGCTTACCATAAACACTCTTTCCGTCGCCAGTGAGAACAAACAGAGGTTTGCTGTACACAATCATTTTGACAGGAACCGTCCGTGGCCGTCGGGGCTTATTATGAACGCATCCACAACACATCATTTGGCTTACGAGTATGGTGAGGCAGTCATTCATACACTGTTCTCGAGGGATGCGCCCGTCTTACGATCAAGAGTGGCGGAATGGTTCAGACGTTCGCTTGCCAATAAGTAAACTCGAGTGTCCAGAGTTTGTTCCCCGTTGACACGTCGACTTTTCTCCTCAGTTTGACCCGAAAATCGAACTGAACGTCTAGTACTTCAGAAGGGGACGAAAAACGAGTTGGACCCGCGTGCCTTCTGGCATGTGCCTGCGCACGCTAAAGATCCTACAGCAGTTGGAAATTGTGAAAAAGGGGGCATTTTCCCGGCTGCCCAGGTATAAAATATTGGAGAGATAAGTTGATTTCCCAGGTCCCTCCCCCTTGAAGGTCAATTAGTCTTCTTATCTTTCTAAAGTCTTGGACCAACAACAAAAACAAACAACTGGGCGGTGCCTCACTGCAGTGAAGCGTTCTGAAACAGACCGAGTTTCTGCAGTGGATCCCAACCCACTGCAGAGTCTCCGGGAATGAGAGAGCTGATATGCATTCTAAGGAGGGAGCCAGAGAAGAACAACCTAACAACAGCGTTAGCTACAGTGAGAAGAGGAGCATCATCAGGGCACTTTCCATGCCGAGACGACACAGGGACGACTACCATCTGTTGTCTAGAGAGCAGCAAGTTGCCCTGGTGAGGTTGCGCACTGGTCACAATAGGCTGAACAGCCATATGTATCGCAAACTGAAGCTGGCGCCCTCCCCAACCTGTCCCTGCAGTCAAGAAGACCAAACCACGCAGCATATACTCCAAAGATGTCCCCTTCACCAGGTGGCAAGACAGGGCGTGTGGCCGACAGACACTCCGCTGACAACCAAACTCCATGGCTGCAGACAGGAGCTGGAAAAGACGGCTGCATTCATCGCCCGGACTCAGATGATTGTTTAGCAGCGTACGCCAAGAAGAAGAAGAAGAAGACTGATAAATCCGCTGTGTCTAAAGAAATGAATACGAATATCAGTATGAATAAGACAATGGGAGGCGAAATCGGAAATTTCCCAGTTAAATAAATCAAACCTATTTGAGTCGCTACTAGGTTACCATAAGGAAAGGCGACACACTTAGAACTGTCACACCCTCTCATTGTTCAGCAGCCAATGGGCGTCTGGCTCGCGCGCACGCGGCCACGCGCCGATGTCCCCGTCCGCCGAGACCCAGAACAAAGTAGCGAATGCGTGTGCTTCCGCCTTCAAGAAGTCGGCGGCAGTGACGGACACAGAGCGTGTGAATATACGCTCTCTATGGTAACGGATCTAGCTGTTTCCGTTTCAGAGACAACATGTGTGCGACTGAGAGTTTTGTTTCAGAGGGATTCATCGCACTAGGACAATTCCATATGCGCTCCACTCAAATCTGCCAGCAGTTAGATCTATCTGGTGGTATTGGCATAATCCTCTGACTCCCACACCCTATCCACCAGCTGCAAACATTGAACCTTTTGACTCCCTTTGACTCCCTCACCCTATTCACCAGCTTGCTGTTGTAGGTTAACTTCCTCATCCTGTCTACCAGCTTCCTGCCCTCACCCTATCCACCAGCTTCCTGCAGGTGGTATCGGCATAACCCTTTGACTCACGCACCCTATCCACCAACTAAAAAAAACAAACTTAATCCTTTGACTCCCTCACCCTGTCCACCAGCTTCCGGCAGTAGGTTAGCATGCTAAGCTAAGGTGAGGAAGTCCAAGGGTTAAATTTTTGCTTTCTTAGCATGGTTGTTGACAATGCGGAACAGGGTGTGGGAGTCAAAGGGTTTTAATTGTATCAAACGCTTTGGTCAGATCTACATCGTCATCAGTATCATCATCATCTTCATTAGAGTTCAGTGCGTTCGTCACACTCTTGTAGTTCTTGCTCACACGTGAGGTAGATATGTACTTAACCCTTTGACTCCTGCACCCTGTCCACCAGCATCCTGCTTTTCCAACCATGCCAGCAAAGCAAAAACTTAACCCTTTGATTCCCTCACCCTAT
>JAPXFY010005821.1:5000-7500 GCA_030674185.1 Monoplex corrugatus
CCATACCATAACTTACCATACCATACCATACCATACCATACCATACCATACCATACCATACCATACCATACCTTACCATACCTTACCATACCATACATAACATACCATAACTTACCATACCATACCATACCATACCATACCATACCATACCATACCTTACCTTACCATACCATACCATACCATACCATACCATACCACACTGGCAACTTTTCCAAGCCTCTAAAACAAAAGTATCCACCCTCATTGCATCAGCAAAAACAAGTTATTTCCAAACCAAAATCCTGAATGACACTTCTTCAAAAGAACTCTTTACAACCATGAATCATCTCCTTGGCACACGAAAAGATTTACCTCTCCCAACAAAACATACAAATGAAGAACTCCCATCTGTATTCTCCAACTATTTCACCACCAAAATACAAACTCTTCGTGACAGGCTTGACAGGACACCCTGTCAACCATGCCCACCTGACCCTTCCTTCTCTGGCACACCTCTTACTACTTTTACCCCAGTCTCACAAGAAGAAATTCTCAACACAATCAGATCCATGTCGTTCAGAACCTGCGAACTGGATCCTCTTCCAGGTTCTCTCTACGCCGACTGTCTCCCTACTCTCCTCCCATTCATCACTGACATCATCAACACTTCTCTTCAAACTGGAACTGTCCCAGATTCTTTCAAGTCTGCTATTGTTCACCCTCTCCTCAAGAAACACAATTTAGACCCAAATGAACTGAAAAATTACCGGCCTATCTCTAATCTCTCTTTCTTGTCAAAACTCCTTGAAAAAGTCGTCCTCAACCAGCTGAACTCTCACCTGTCTGCCAACAATCTCCTCAATCCTTTCCAGTCAGCCTACCGCCAGTGCCATAGCACTGAAACTGCCCTACTACACATTCTCAACAATCTCCTCCTTGCAACTAATACTGGCAAAGTCTCTCTCCTCACACTCCTTGATCTGTCTGCAGCCTTCGATACCATTGACCATGGTATTCTCCTTTCTAGACTTCATCATACTTTTGGCATCTCTGACATTGCTCTCTCCTTTTTCACTTCGTATTTATCAAACAGAAAACAAACTGTTCTCATCAATGGCACTTACTCTCAACCTGCATACCTGACCTGTGGTGTTCCACAAGGATCTGTCCTTGGCCCTGTTCTTTTCACTCTTTACACCTCCCCCCTGTCCACCATCATCAACTCCCACTCTATAAAACACCACTTCTATGCTGATGACACCCAACTTCAAGACAGTGACTCACCTGATAATATACAGCGCCTGTTGACTCGCACCACTGAGTGTTACTCAGACATTAAGAACTGGATGACGTTCAACAAACTTCAGCTTAATGACGACAAGACAGAAGCTATCCTCATTGGCACCCGTCAGAAACTTTCTCAGCTGCCTCCTCTTTCTCTCCCATTATGTAACACATCAGTCCCAATTTCTGATTCAGCTAAAAACCTTGGTGTCTGCATTGACTCTACCCTCTCCATGAACAACTTTGTTTCTCAAACTGCCAGATCTTGCTACTATCATCTCCATCGTATAAGGCTGATCAAGAAGTATCTCTCTGTCGAAACAACTGCAAAACTCGTTCTCTCCTTCATAATGTCTCGCATTGACTATTGCAATTCACTCCTGTCTGGTCTTCCTGCCTCCACCATTCACATCCTACAGCGCATTCAAAACAATGCTGTACGCCTTGTACTCAAAAAGAAAAAAGCTGACCACATATCTCCTCTCCTGGCACAACTTCACTGGCTCCCTGTATCAAAGCGCATACAGTACAAACTAGACACCATGTGCTACAAAAGCCTCAATAACGCAGCCCCCGATTACCTGTCAAGCCTACTTGAGATCTATGTTCCCTCACGTACCCTCCGCTCTGCCTCCGATCCTCTGACTTTTCGCTTTCCACGCACTAAGCTCAATACCTATGGTCCACGAGCCTTCTCTGTTTCTGGTCCACTCTCCTGGAACAAACTTCCTCTCTCAGTCCGTCAGCAACCTACTTTTGTCTCCTTCAAATCCGCTCTCAAAACTCACCTTTTCTCCTCCGCATAAAATCCTAACCTCACTCAACCCCCCCCCCCCCCCCCTCTGCAGCCTGTCTCCGCTCGGAGGGAATCACATGGTTATAATATATAATTGTATATGCTATGTTCTCTATAATTTTCCATTGCTTTTTTTCTTGCTTTTATTGCTTTTATTCTTTCTCCCCATTTATAGCCATGCGTGTGTGTGTGTGTGTGTGTGGTGTGTGTGTGTGTGTGTGTGTGTGTGTGTGTGTGCGTGCGTGCGTGTGTGTGTGTGCGTGCGTGCGTGCGTGCTTGCGTGCGTGTCTGCTTCAGCGCTTAGATTTGATTTTATCAAGCATTTGCGCTATATAAATATTGTAATTATTATTAAATTATTATTATTATACCATACCATACCATAACTTACCATACTATACCATACCATACCTTACCATACCATACCATAACTTACCATAC
>JAPXFY010005822.1:0-14069 GCA_030674185.1 Monoplex corrugatus
TCTTTAAACCCCCCCGTTTAAAATTTTTTAGATTATACATAATTATCACCCTACTTTAAGGGTCTTAGCACTTTATACTCATATTTTTTTCCCCTCCCGTTTTCCCTGGTCATAGCACTTAGTCATCCCCTCATCGTTACCATGTCATAGCAAACATTACTTATCACCCTCATCGTTTTACATGGGCATAGCCTTTAAAAGCATCATACTTATCACCCTCATCGTTACCATGTTATAGCACTTTATGCATCTATTATCACCCTCATCGTAACCATGTCATAGCATATACATTACTTATCACCCTCACCGTTACCAAGGTCATAGATTTATAGCATCAACTTATCACCCTCATGCGTTACCATGGTGCTTTTTAGCATCTATTATCACCCTCATCGTTACCAGGTCAAGCGCTTATAGCATCATACTTATCAACCCTCATCGTTACCATGATTCAAATAGCACTTTATAGCATCATACATTTTCACCCTCATCGTTTACCAAATGTCATAGCATTCATACATTACTTTTTCACCCTCATCGTTACCCATGGTCTAGCACTTATGCCCTCTACTTATCACCCTCATCGTTACCATGTCAAGCATTGTATTTATCACCCTCATCGTTACCATGGGCATAGCACTTTATAGCATCATATTATCACCCTCATCGTTTACCATGGTCATAGCACTTGCATCATACTATATCACCCTCATCGTTACCATGTTCAATAGCACTTCACACATCATACTTATCACCCTCATCGTTACCATGGTCATAGCCTTAGCTTCTTCATCCCATGTTCATGGTGCACTCAAACATTATTATCACCCTCATCGTTACCTGTCATGCTTATGTCTATCACCCTCATGCCCTGGTCATAGCATTGTTTATCACCCTCATCGTTACCCGTCTACTTATGCTTTTCCCTCACGTTACCAGCATAGACTTTAGATCTATTATCCCCTATGTTCATGGCATTGCATAACTTATCACCCTCACGTTACCATGGCCATAGCATTGATGAGCTGTCCCATGTCTGTGGCTATTATGGTTATTGTTATGTTGTTTAAAGCCCAGCCCACTGCGTACAACTATATCAGGGCTATAACCGCTTCAAACATACACAATTTCAACAGGAAAAAAACAAAAAAGAAAAGAAAAAAAAATTAAAGTACAAAATATCAATGCATTCGCACAAATAATCTAAGGACATGCCTTCGCATTGACCACCCGTCCAATTTATCGCACAGGATTAAAAAAACCCCAAAATAACTGAACACAATTTTAAGCATACCTAAGGACACAGCAACATTAAAACGGGAAATAAATTCCCTGGAATTGCTTCCGCATGTCTAAACCCCCAAAACCCAAAGATCATGAATCTGTCCCCAATCATCAATCCAAGAAAAAGTAGAAAGACTTTATCGAAAAATTTAGGTGAATGGACCGAAAGGGCAAAAATGACAAAAAGAAAAAAAAAAAGAAAAAAAAAAAAAAAAACAGGCAGAAAAAAAAGAGATGACAGAAAATAGGACTTTTCTAGCCAGAATTTCCAGAAGATTAATTATAACTGAAAAAAGCCCCGCATCCCCACGGGGAAGGGCCCATTATGGTGGCGTGGGGAAAAAAAAACGGTGACTTATGGAAACTAAGTGCCATACCCTAAAAAAAAAATGTTACTTTAATTTAAGGAACACTTTTAATAAAGAAAAAATTTACATGATTTGGTGACAATTCCCAGAGAAACATTTTTCAGACCCTTGTTACACCGATTCAGTCCCTTATCCAGTCCCCCAGAGCCACCCCCTCATCCAGCCCACCGGGACTCTCCTCATTCAGTCCACCAGGACTCTCCCATCCATTACCAGACCATACATTATCGTCTGGTAGCAAAGCCAAAAATAATCTTTCACTCTCTCTCTCTCTCTCTCTCCTCTCTCTCTCTCCTCTCTCTTCTCTTTTTCTTCCAAGGGGGTACTTTTTTTTTTTTGCATTTGGTTTGATAGGGCGTGCATTAAAGGGTTTTAAGGGAATCCATTCAACGATCAATCTGGTTAAAAAAAAAAGAAAAGAAAAAGGGTCCCACATGTATAGTGATGTGTATGTTGATTGACGTATGTAGTCCCTGTTATTTAAAGTCTAAGTACGATGAAGTATGTTGTGTGCAAGAAAGTGTTTCTTGTATGTTCATGCGCGTTTTTTTTTATTTCTCTTTCAGATGTCTGAAACCATGCAATTTCTCAGAAAGTGTAAAAACATTTTCTTATTGTTTTTTGTTATTATTTTTTAAAAACCCCAGCCGACTGCGTTTGCCCATCAGGGGGTATAACCGTTTTAATGCCCAAAATACTTCAAAAAGGAAAAAAAAAAAAGGAAAAGAAAAATTTAAAAACCAATCAATGCATTCGCGCACATGTCTAAGAAACCCTGGCGATGACCGCTCCGTCCAATTTTTCACACAAGGATTAGAAAAAAAAAACAACAACGAATTTTCAAATTTAAGCATAAATGAGAACACTAAAACTTAATAAAAAACGGCCTCAATTACCTTTAATTTATTCCGCATATTCATTTCCCCACAGCCTGGATGCAAAATTAAACATCTCAAAACATCTCAATGCCTTTTCCACATGGCGTTTGCGTCGTGGCCCTCCATATTATTTTCTTGTTGCGAAGCACTCTTCCAACCTCTCTGTTTCAGCCCCAAACGCAAGTCCCTCCAAAATTTTTTTTTCCCCGGGTCACCCGTGCCCTTTCCCTCCAGTTTTCCCGTTGTTCAGGTCTCAAATTCCCCTTTCCCATGAAATGGGCCCTTTAAAATTTGCATGCTTTTCCAATCTTTCCTTTGAATGACTTCTTGTGTCGGTCTCCCTCAAGACGTTCGTTTGTTTTTTTTTGCTGTCCATGGAAACTCTCAACATTCTTCTTTAAAACCACATCCTTTACATTAAACCCCAAACTCAATCTTTAAGAAAAAGTATGAAGCTTTATCGAAGACACCAGGAACTAAACCCAAGGCAGAAAAAAATAGGAAGAAATGACAGAAAACAGAAAATAAGGAAAAAAACAAAGTAATGCGGAAAAGGACATTTTTAGCACAGAATTTTAGAAGATGGGGTACTATTTACTGAAAAACCCCGGCATTCCCCCGGGGGGGAAAACAAGCACTGCAACATCTATATTACAATATAAATAGAATCACGAATCGGTTTTATTAAAGGGAAAAATTTGGCGGACTTTTTTTGGAAAAAATTAAAAGAAAAAATTAAAAAAAAATAACAGTCAAGACTTTAAAACTATGACGTCACACCAAAACCCAAAAATTAAACATGACGTCCCCCTGTAAAACATGAAGAATTAAAACATGCGCCACACCGGTAGAAAAAAAAGAAAAACATAATGCGCATGACGTCTAACCTATAGAACAAAAAAGTTTTAAAACAGACGTTACGCTGTAAGTAAAAGGTGTAAAACACGACTCCCCCCAGCAAAATACTTTTAAAAACATGACTCACAACGTAGAGTAATGTTTAAATCATGACGTCTCACCCCGTAAAAAAAAGGTTTTTAAAAAGACGTTATGGGTAACATGAGACATAAAGGTTTAAAATTTGACATCTCAATGCGGAAAAAAGCTTGAAAATTTAAATAAAACCTCACCCGCAGAAATAACGGTTGAAAACAGAGCCTCATCTGTAGAAAAACCCTTTAAAAAATGACGTTTTCGCCTTCGAAATACAGGTATAATATCTGACTCACGCACACACACACACACACACACACACACACACAAACACACACACACACACACACACACACACCACACACACACACACGCACACACACACACGCACACACACACACACACACACACACACACGCACGCAACACACACACACACACACACACAACACACACACACACACACAACAGACATATTGGTTTGGGTGTGACACGGCGTATCCACTGTCTGACCTCATACGGACTCCTCGAACCTGGGACGTATTGAACCTGGAACGTATTGAACCTGGAACGTATTGAACTTGGACGTATTGAACCTGGGACGTATTGAACCTGGACGTATTGAACATGGAACGTATTGAACATGGGACGTATTGAACCTGGAACGTATTGAACCTGGAACGTATTGAACCTAGAAGTATTGAGAGAACGTATTGAACCGGGAACGTATTGAACCTGGGAGTATTGAACCTGGGAGTATTGAAACGGGAAAGGGTTTTTTAACCTGGGAGTTTTAAACCCCGGGATATTGAAACTGGAAGTTTTTTAACCTGGGATATTGAACATGGAACGTATTGAACTTTGGGGACGTATTAAAAACCTGGAACGTATTTAAAACAGGGGAACGTATTGAACTGGGACGTATTGACCCTGGAACGTATTGATCCAGGAACGTATTAAATTGGGACGTATTGAACCCTGGGCGAACCCCTGGGAGTATTAAACCCTGGGCGTTTGAAGGGGGCGTTTTGTGACAAAATCAGTTTCTCTTTTCCCCAAAAAAGTGAGTACAGGTAGGGGATAAATTTTTGATAATTACGATCGAGTCGTAGAAAACAGGAGTGTGAATTCATCTTGAAACACACAGATCAAAACCAAAACCCTTTGATTTTCCACCCTAACCCCAATGCAAACAATTAACCCTTTTGACCCCCCCACCCTTCCCCGCTTTCTACAGGAGCTGGTGGATAGGGTGGAGAGTCAAGGGTTAGTTTTTAGCTTGTAGCATTGTTGACAATGCAGGATGCTGGTGGACGGTGGGGAGTCGGGTTAATTTTTTTGCTTGTAGCAATGTTGAAAATGCATGTGGGTGGACGGGGTGAGGGAGTCAAGGTTAATTTTTTTTGCTATGCTAGAAATGTTGCAATGAAAGATGTGGTGGCAGGGGGGGGTCAAAGGGTTAAGTTCCTTTCGTAGGAGTGCCCTGCCCCGCGTGTTGCCCCTTCCCCTGAATTAGTGAATAACTTGGTTTCGCAGTACATGACTGACAACACTGAAACATTCCCAGACTTAGTCATTGTGTCTTTTATTTTCAATCAAGCCATCAGCATTTAATGCTTTAAAAAGTGTACTCCAAATACAGCACATGGGTTTCCATAATATGCTATTTTCTGAGACATGCAAGATAAAAAATTACCCATCATCTGTATTTCACTTTAAAAAAAAAAAAAGTAGCCTATATATCTACTTTCTGCTTGTTTTAAATTAAATTAGACCCGAATGGAAAATTTTCCCCCTCTATTTATTTTCCCCAAAAAGAAAAAAAAACGATTATGAAGAAAATCATTTTTATTATTTAAACAAAAAGCAAAAAACAGACGATCGTGTGCCTGACAACTTCACACAAATAAATAGAAAAAAAAAGTGTACAAAAGAAACACACAAACCGACCAAACAACAAACCCAAACAGCAGAACTAAATGAACATGAACAAACAAACAAAAAAATACAACAAAAAAACATAACAAAAACCCCAATTAAAACCCCTACTCCCCCCCCACCCCCCAAAAAAATAGTAAAAAACGATGACGCCCCTTAAAAACTGTCGAGGTTTCGGGTTTGTTTCACTGAATTTCGAAACTGTAAGAACAAATCAAATACAAGAACAAAAAAAACAAAAAAAACACAAAAATTTTGTTATCCATCTGGATCACGATCGAGTGCGTGAAAAAATGTCTGTCTTGCTTTTTCACAACCACCCAACACACACCCACACCACACCAACACACACACACAACACACCCCACACACACCCACACCACACCACCACAACACACACCACGGAACCGGTTCATTTCACTCCCCCATCTCCGGATGGACAGAATGAAAATGAAAAGGGAGAGAGGAGACAGAGCAAAAAAGTGCCAAAAACGACAAACAGAAAAAACGACATTTTGCCCGACCAACAGAACAGACACAGAACACACACCAGATTTTAAAAAGCTTTTTAAAATGCAGTGACTTATTTTTGAAATTGGGGTTTTAAAACAAAGATGAATATCAAAATGTGAACAACACCCCTTGATCGAACATTAGGTGAATTCACCATACAACATAAAATGTTGTTGTTTACTTTGTAATCCCCTTCCTAATCCCTCTTCTGGGGGTGTTGGTTTCATTGGTTCCGTCACCTTCTCAAAAATAAAGCCTTTTCCCCGCAGGCTCAAGGAGTTCCCAGATAATGCTGGCGATATGGGCGACCTAATTATGGAATTGTCTGAGGCGGTGAATTGCTCTTGAACAAATTCCGGCTCCCCAAATATCCCACTAGATTTCCCCAAATTCAAAAAGGTTTTCCCAAGAAAAAGGGAGATTATGCAGTGTCGGAAAGGAAGAAAAAATTATGTTACATGTATGTCTCTGGTATACAATAATCTTTTCCTGGTCCACTTTCCGGGAAAAAAAAATTCCTTCTCAGCCCCGCGCAACCCTACTTTTGTCCCCTTTCAAGCCCGCTCTAAAAACTCACCTTTTCTCCCTGCATAAAACCCCTGCCTCATCAATCCTCTCTGAAGCTGTCTCCACTCGGGGGGGAAATGCATTGTAATATAAAAATTGTATATAATTGCTCTCTAAAATTTTTCCCATTGCTTTTACCCTTTTTCCCCCCATTTATAGCCGTGTGCGTGTGTGTGTGTGTGTGGTTGTGTGTGTGTGGGGGTGGTGTGTGTGTTGTGTGTTTTTGTGTGCGTGCGTGCGTGTGTTTGGGGCGTTGCGTAAGTGGTGTCTGTTTTAGCGCTTGATTTGTTTTTATAAAGATTTGCGCTATATAAATAAAAATATTGTATTGTATTGTATCAAACCCCTGTGAACAGAATAATCTAATATTTCGACCCCTTGACGGGCAGAGGGCGTTTCAGCTTTTTCCCCTAATTTTTGTATTTGTGTGCTTTTGTTTGTGATCCACGCTTGAAAAAAGGCCAGTTAGCCGAAAATTTGCCCCTGTCTTGTTGGTTGTATTAAATACATGTTTTTCTTTTTTCGTGTTTTTTTTTTTTGTTTTTTTTTTTTTTTTTTTCCGGGTTTCCTGACGTGATAGGTTTTTATTGAATTTGTTTTGTATTTTTTATTTCAGTAAATAATTGTGAATGAAATTGGATTTGATCAGTTCAAGCTTGGATAGATTGGTTAAAAAAGTTTAAAAAAAATTACTTGAAGAGTCTTGGCTGTTTTAAGAGAAGTCTTAACTTTTCTTTTGTCCCCCATCAAATGGTCATGACATTTGG
This sequence comes from Monoplex corrugatus, assembly GCA_030674185.1. Lineage (NCBI taxonomy): Eukaryota > Metazoa > Mollusca > Gastropoda > Littorinimorpha > Ranellidae > Monoplex > Monoplex corrugatus. Next base: position 7,248 of record JAPXFY010005822.1, read on the forward strand.
GCCTGAATAGGGCCGGTTTTGTTCCTGTGGGCTGCTATGGATTTTGGGGGTCAGGGGAAATTGTGTCACCCATGTGCTGTTGTCCACTTGAAGAGGGACATCACTGAAATTGTGTTTGATGTTTTTTTTTTTTTAACAGGGGAATTGGTGGTGGGTCGTTTCATGTAGTTCCCAGGATTTCTTTAAAGCACAGCAGGAATATGGGGTTTGGGGTAAGTAATGAACTGCTGTATGATTCATTAGAATCAATCAAGTTGGGGTCACAATATCCAAAACATTTCCCATCGTAAGATCTCTCGCTGAGTTTTTAAAGGGATTTGACAATTTGGACCAGACCCCTGGCATAATACATTGTTCAAGTTTCAATTGGTATAGCCTGTGCCCATTAAACCCTATGGGGCTAAACCATTTTAAACAAAAATCCTCCAATTTTGATTAAAAAGACGCGTACCTTTACTTGAAGATATTCTTGTAAGCATACGCAGAATTTTTCTAAGAGCTTATACTGTTGAAATTTAAAAGTTTAAGTTCATGAAAAGGCGTATAATTTTATGTACTTTCCCCAGTCATTTACCATTTGTTGTTGCAGAGCGTCTGACGTGTGTGTAGAATTATATTATAATTCTTTCCATTGTTTCCTTACTATGTGTGTTTTGGGGTTCATCTGCTTTGCCTTCGGGTTCCCCTTTATCTTTACAGAGAGGTGGTTGGTTTTATATTTTTTTTACATTGTCTGCCTCTGGACTTCAGCTTTTTTAAGAGTGAGGTCAGTGAGCAAGGCATGTTCCAAATTTGGATTTTGCCGCTATGTTATAATTATTTTATTTATTTTTTGTTTTTGAGCTTGTTCATTTTTTGATATCATTTTCTGTAAAATAAAAAAATGGTGAGGAATTTGATTACTGTATAAATCTTCACATTTTTTTCTTATCCAAACAGTCAAAGGTGTCAGTTATAACTTTCCAAAAAGAAAAATTTTTAAATCTTTTCCTTTCGTATTTGTAATAATTTTTTTTTAAAGAACCCCAAATGAAAAAAATATATCATCTTTGCTGCTGTTTTGAGAAACTAAGGGCTGAAAAATGTGATGTTTGAACGATTTTTTAAAAGGGTTGAAAGGAGAAATTAATATAGGCTTGATTCTTTTTTTAAACCCCTTTGACTCCACACCCTGTCCTCGTATTCTGCTTTGCACGATGTAGCAAAGAAAAACTCCTGCGGGAAAGCGGAGGATGGTGGCAGGTAAGGGGGTTTAAATTTTTTGCATTTGATTGACAGGGGAGAATAAAAAGGGTTTTTAAAATGATTTCGTGCTAAAATCACACTTTTTCGCCTTTGGATGTTTGAGGAGAAAAGGAAACAAGAAACTAAACAAAACACTAAATTAACAAAAAAGACCGTAGCTAAAGGCAATTGTCTTTTCTGAAATTTTAATGTTTCAATTTATTTTTCTTATAGGTACAATAACAGAAATACACCCAAAAAGAATTCACTGATAAAAACACAAATAAATGACTTTTTCTGTACGCCCTCCCAAACCCAACCCCTTTGTTGAACATAATAAAACGTTTGAAGCTCAGAAAAAGTTCATTCATTTTTTTTTAATAAAAACAATTCGATTTGTTGGGAAAAAACAAAAAAAAGAAAAAACATAAAAAAAAAAATAAAAAAAATCACCCACAAAAAATCACTTCAAAAACTTGACCCACACAGATTAAAAATAATACAACGAACAAAAGTAAAATATGTTGAAAAAAATTTTTTAAAAACTTTGAGAATTCTTTTTGTTTTTTTAAAATGATGAACTTCTGGTTTGAAATGAGTAAAAAAGACTGACGATTGAATGGAGGATGGATGAGTGAGTAAATGGTGATAAAAACTGTCTTTTTTAATATATAAAATTGTTTGGTTAAGGAGGAAAAAAAAAAAAATTTTTTTTCCCACCTAAAAAAAGGCTCATTAAAAAAAATGCCACTCCATTCCCTCCCCCCAAAAAAAAGTTATTTAACAAAACAAAAGAAAAAACCCCCAGAAGAAAAAAAAAAAAAAAAAACCCACTTTTTCTTTAGTAATCCTCACAGCATTGAATATTGGCACATACAACGGTTTTTTTAAATTTTTTTTGGTCTCTACCCAAAAAAAAGTTAAAGTTGGGTGACTAATAAATACTGGGGGGGGGGGGGGGGGGGGGGGGGTTAGGGGGAGGAGAAATTAGGGGGGGGGGGAGGGGGAAATAAGGGGTGCGTGTTTTGGTTGAAGGGGGAAAAAAAACCCCAAAACCCCTGTAAAACATTAAAAACCCACCAAGTTAAAATTTTAAAACTAATGAAAATAATATAAAAAAAACATCAACGTTTTTTAACTCTAGAACCCCAATCAATGCTTTCTGTATCAAAAACAGCAGTTGCCCGTGAGTTCTTTCAGCTTCAGTCATGGACGGTGACAAACGAGGAGGGGGGGGGGGGGGGGTGGCACGACGTGAGACCCCCAAAAAACGGGTACACACGCCCAAGGGGAGCACATTAGATTTTTGCAGATCTTGTTTGTTTCAGGGGATGACTCCCTGTCCCCCCAGTGTTTCTGCCCCTTGCTCGGCAGTTCAGGCTTGGTAAAGATTTGCCATTCAAAAAGGTTAAAAAAAATTTTTTTTACTTTGGGGGGTTGGGGGTGGTGGAGTTACATTATCTATGACACCCCTCCTTCTTAGGGCCCAAAATTTTTGGGACGGTCCCCAAACTTGCCCCCTCCTGTTGCATCAAATTCCCCGCCTCCCCCCTAAACCTCCCCCAAAAAAAAAAAAAAAAAAAAAACACAAAAAAAAAAATCCCCAAAAAAAAACAAACAAAAAACCAAAACAGAAAAAAACAAAACAAAAAACCAAGAAAAACAAAAAAAATTTTCAGGAACCATTCACAGTGGAGGTGGGTGGGGGTGGTGGTGGTGGTAAGTAGAGGCCCACTAAAATTTACTATCAAGCCAGACAGCTGTGCAGCGAATGGATGAGGGGATCTTCCTCTCTAAAAACGGGTTTTTAAAATTGAAATATTATGTCTTATCATTTCGTTTAACCTCCCTACTGTAAAAAACCATAACAAGGTAAAAACCCCTTTGAACTGTAAAAAAAACAAAAAAAAAAATTCAGGTTCACGGGTCAATGAAAAATTAGCTTATAATCTAAGGGATTATGCCCCTCGCATAGACCACCATATTTATCACAGGGGGGGTTTAAAAAAATTGAATACAAATCGTTTATAACATAACAAAATCAACCCCATTTTATAAAATGGGCCAACTTTACCTAAATTGTTTCTGCATATTCATTTCCTTCCCAAAAAAGACTTAAAATGGCCCCCATTGTCAACCCAAAACAAAAGCAGGGAAGTCTTTATGGAAAAACAGGCGATGGGCCAGTGAGGCAGAAAATGAAAGGATGAGTGACAAAAAAGCAAAGAGTGGAGAAACAAAGAGAGTGACGAAAACAGGAAAATTTTACCATAACTTCTAAAAGAGGGATACTATTTTACACTAAAAGAGGCCCCCAGTACCCCCACAGGGTGATAGATTTTAAATGAAAGTTTTTTAAATAAAAGAATTGCCACCCTTTAAAAGCAAGAGTCCCTTTTTAATAAGGTTATAATTATTTTTCCTTAATCATTCTGGTGGAGCAGTTACTGTTTCACGAAACCCCCCCCCCCCCCTCCCTATTTCAAGACTTTGCCAGCGCATGCAGTTTTGTGCCGCAAGGGGGGAATTTCTGCTGGTAAGGTGGGGGGACCTGGCTGGGTGCTCATCAAATTTTTCCCAAGAATGATTACCCTTCAACAAAATCCACATTTTTGTGCCCATCCCCCAGTGTTGTTTTAAATCTAAAATACCTATATCTTTCTTCTATCTATTTATTTACCCTATTGTCTTTATCGGGTCTGTTATTACCAATCTACTATCTGTCTGTCGGTCTGTCTGTCTATCTTCTCTCTCTTTCTTTTATTTCCCTTTTTATGAATTTTAAATTTTGGGTATGATGTATTGGTTTTTTTGCGGATGTTCAAATCCCTAAAGTTATTTGTATTTTTTTTTTCTAACGGGGTTTGTGTTGGTTTTAAGTAGATGAGAAACAAAAGCATGTCGGTATGGTCCGGTGTACAACTTCAATTTCCACGCTTAATAAAGGACTACTGAATGAAGGTAATCCCCTGCAGAAAATTTTCTGATGCCTCGGGCCCTCTTATCAACGTCTCACTGAAAAAAAGAAAACAGTTTTTAAAAACTGTATAAAATTAAATTCGTAAAAAAAAGACATGCCCGGAAAAAAGTTTTTTTCTTTTTTTTGATTTTAAATTTCTATTTTCAGTTTTTTTAAATACAAGAGGCTTTACCAGACATAAAAATCAGAATACTGGAAATGATAAAGGGAATTCAATCTTTCTTTGCAATATGCATACTTCCTACATTTAATTTAATCATATACTTTACACACTACCCCAAAACCACACCACACACAACACACCACACACACACACACACACACACACACACATCCAGCCACTTTTTACCCCAAATCAACATAAAATTTTAAAAACCCACATAACCACGGCATTACTGCTCATTTTAAATCAAACATCGCTTACATTCCACTTACTTTTAGTCCAACCTAACGTGCACACACACACACACACACAACACACCACACACCACACACAACACACACACACACACATCTCTGAAATTTTTTAACTCTTTCAGTATTCATTATGTTCTTTGCTAAATTTTCCCCCAAACCAAAATTTATTCCCTTGGCATGCCCCAAAGATGGTTCTGTACTTAGGTACTAAAAAGTTTATGTTTAAAAATTATCAAACACACAAATTATGATGGAGGGTTATAATGAATTTCAACATGCACTTTATACAATTATTTAATCCGATTTTAAAATTTATTGAGAAAAGCTCTTGTATTATTGCATGTAGCTTTTTTTTCTCACAACGATTTACAACTGAAATTTTGTTGCTTTTTTGGGGACAGCATGTTGCCAGAGGCCAGCCACTCCCCCCCCCTCCCCTCCCCCCCCCCCCCTTTATTTTAAAACACTTCCGTATAGTGGGAGATAGCTCCCCAAAAGGGGTGAAAAAACAAGCTTTTATATTTGGTACAATTTTGCAGAGTCTATTTTACTAATGTTTCCTCAAATCCAAAGAGAATATACACACTAGGCAACAAGTTGCTCAAGCTGAATCTATGTTACATTTATAGCCGTGTGGGGGGTGGTGTGTGTGTGCGTGCACGCCGCGCGGGTGTGTGTGTGTGGGGGTTTGGGGGTGGTGCTTGGTGCGTGCGTGCGTGGGGGTTTTGGGGTTTTGTTGTTTCTGCGCTTAGATTTGATTTTTTTTAAAATTTTGCGTAATTTTAAAATTGAATTTTTATTTTATTTTTATTAAAAGCAATGCTAATTTTTAGACACCCAAATTGCTAAAAGGTCACCAACAAATATTTTATAATTATGAACACTTTATATTATTTTACTATCATTGTTGTGAAAGGGGCCCGAAAAAAAGTGGAAATGCCTTTCTAAACATTAAAACTTCACTTATACATTACCCGTATTTGGATTGGGGGGGGGGAAGGGGAAGGGGGGGGGACTGTAAATTTTTGTGTTGGGTGTGTGTGTGTGTGTGTTGTGTTTGTGTGGTGTGTGTGTGGTGTGTGGTGGTGCGGTGTGTGTGTTTGTGTTTTTTGTGTGGAGGTGTGTGTGTTGTGTGTGTGGAGCACATAGGATGTGTGTGTGAGCATGTAGCAGTATGTGCTCTATGTTTAAAATGTGTATAATCTGTTCACAAATAGAGACAAAATAGGTCCCACACAAAAACTTATAGTGCTACAATTGGAACTGCCCCAAATAACATATACTGTGACTAAGTAGCCCGATACTTATTTTTTTTTTGTGTATTTTTAATTTAAAAATGAATGTCATTGTCTGTTTTTATTTCTTTCAAAAAAATCTGACTAGCTTTTGGTTATTTTATTATGCTTTTCCTTTTTTTGTTATGTGTTTACCCTTTTCAGCGTGTTATGGATACTTCACAGTTAGATTACTATTTCATGTTGGATGTCATGTGATTGTTATTGTAAAAATGCAATGAAATTTTTTCAAAATGGATTGCTCTGCTATACATGTAAAAATTTTTTTTTAACCTTACGGATTATCCGTTATCCATATTATAACCATCATTATACTATTTTTCATTTATTACAATTATCATCAGGATTTTCTCAGAGCGCATTATTATATTTCATTTTTGTTGCTGTTTTTGTTTTCTATTATTACCTTATTATTTTATTTCTTTTATTATTATTTTATATTTTTTTATTTATTATTCTCATTATTACAGTAGACCAAAAACATTTTGATTCCCCAAAAATGCTTTTCCCAAAAAAACCAGCCAGAATGCATTAACTTCAGGATGGTCTCTCGTACCCCGGTTTTCACTGAGTTTTGATCTGCACATTCATAATGTACAAAACAAAAAGTTGTGTATTTTCATTCCCTTCAAAAAAAAAAACCCAAACCACTACCACCCCCAGCTACAGCGATTTTAGTCATGGTCATTCAATTAATATCAAACAATGAAAAGTATATATATAATTATAACAAAAATTATTTGTACCCCCTTGTTTATTATTTTCTAAATTATTTGCGCTTTTTTAAACCTATCTTGTTTGTCTGCTCTGTGTCTTCTCCTCCATGTACACTGTGAGAGAGAGAGAGAGAGAGAAAGGGGGAGGGGAAGAGGGAAGGGGAAGAAAAGTTTAGAGAGAGGGGGAGAG